>CM076582.1:83432626-83600685 GCA_034641835.2 Pinus albicaulis
TGGATTGATGATAAGTTATGCGAAAAAGGAAAGGACAACAATATGCCAAAAAGATGTTTTTCTGACAGTATTCTAGCTGAAAATGATGCGATTGATTGGAAAACAATTTCTCATGCGTAAAGGTTCAAAACAGGGGAAAATTAAGGAAATAACTTCTCTGATAAAAAAATAATAAGAAAAGGGTATTATAGTAATAATTGACGATAAGATATAACTTCAATATTGTAAGCAGAACCTCTACTGCCAGCAGGCGTCCATAGCCTCGGTAGGGTTGCTTTTTAACCCGTATGAGCTAGGATCCTCAATTTATAAATGGAGAGTTCCAGTGATGTTCTACAAAAGAGATCAGTGTGCTGGCATGGTAACCAGATAACCACACTACCATTCAGTGGGATGTAGAAAAAGTGATCAGCCTGGCTCATGATGTGACCTCCTATTCCAAGGATATTTTGGCTATCCAATGGATCATAACCCTGGTGTGGTGGTCATAATGGGAATTTCACTTTGTTACAACCTTATGAACATGCTAGGCTGGCTCGTAATGAGACCCCTTATCCTCCATCTGCAAACAAAATTTTGCTGTGATTACATAGTTTTATGATAAGAAGAGGAAGGCTAAGTACTCCTTAAGAGTATGGATGGTGGAATAAGTTGAACATGTCAATAGAAAAAAAATATACCCATAATCTCATTTATTACAAACAGAGAAGATTATAACCAGGAAGGGTGCAACCAGCATGGTATTAAGATGACCAATCGGTATCATGTACAACAGAAAACGATGCAGTAAAGTAGTATATAAATAACTATGTCCCTTTTCTTAAAAAGAATCTCTCATCCAGAAGTTGTCCTGTTAAAGATCATAATGTTAATGATATTCACTTGCTTCAATAGAATCCATAATTCTTGTCCTCATAGAAGTATTGTACTTCATGTCATGAAACGGAATCAGAAAAATGGGGCTGCGATGAGCTAGGAATAATCCCATAAGAGGAAGGAAGTGTTGTTCACAAAACACAAAACTTAGAAGAAGCAAAAATGTTGTTTCAAAGATGGAACAACAGCTGTTCAAAAGTGGGAACAACAAGACATGCTAAGAGAAAAAGTTGTTGTTCAAAAGTTTGAATAGTAAACAACAAAAAGTGTTGTTCCAAAGTTGGAATAGTAAACACACAAAAGTGTTGTTCCCAAAAGGGAACAACAAAAACACAGAAAAGTGTTGTTCCAGAGAGGGAACAACAAAAACTCAAAAAAGTGTTGTTCTCAAGAGGGAACAGCAGAAACTCTCAAAAAGTGTTGTTCCCTATATGGAATAGCAAGGAAAAATCACATGAAAAAATGTTGTTCCCTATATAGAATAGCAGTTGTTCCCTATATGGAACAACAAGGAAAAATCACACAAAAAAGTGTTGTTCCCTATATAGAACAACAATTGTTCCCTATATGGAACAGCAAGGAAAAATCACACAAAAAGGTGTTGTTCCCTATATGGAACAACAAGGAAAAATCACACAAAAAAGTGTTGTTCCCTATATGGAGCAGTAGTTGTTCCCTATATGGAACAACACTTGTTCCTATATGGAACAAGAAGGAAAAATCACGCAAAAAAATGTTGTTCCCTATATGGAACAACAAGGAAAAATAACACAAAAAGTGTTGTTCCCTATATGGAACAGCAAGATAAAACACAAAGAGAGAGAAAAAAAACAATCATATCTCCTACTCTAAACAATAGAAGAGCGATGATACAAAAAGAAGAACAATAGAAAAAACAGAGAAAAAATGATTGCCTTCTGAATTGGTGCTACCAAAGAATTGCCTTCTGCAGCTGAAACTTGCATGGTGGGGTCTTCATTGTTCAATCACCAATGGAGCGGAAACTACAATTTGGAGGAAGCAACAACTGAAATACAAAAAAATAAGAGAAATCAGAAAAGAAATAACACTTTATTTAAAAATAGGATATAAATAAATTAATTAAGTTACAACAGTTATGATGTTATTTCCTAAGGGAATATCAATCTATCAATGGAAAAAGAAATGATCTCTTGGAAAAATGTTTTGGCAGCAGTGGCATGAATCTTCGAATGGCAATCAGTTCTTCATTTTTTTTTATGAATCCGTTAGGTAATGAATTGAATGAAATTCTCTTGTTTCATTAAAATTTCTTTCAAGAATCGCTCGTCCATGAATTGACCTTCTTTATTCTCCTAAGACCTGCAAAAAATAATGAGTGTCTACTCGCAATAAAAAATTCAATCATGGAGAAAGAGAGGTGATCGAGCTCCTCTAATCCAAGAACTATGAAAAAAAATAATAAGTAGTTACTCTGTAAAACAAATCCACGGACAAAGTAAAATTAATTTATTACCTGCGGGGGAGCAGTGGCCAATCATGCTAACCTGCAGTGTTTTAATCATAACTTCTTTGTTTTTCATCCAATTTGAGCGATTAAAAAGCCAAATGAGAGCTACTTCAAAGATATATTACCAATAGAGATTTTATTTTTATTTTTAAATTCAATGATATGATATGTCAATTTTACTTAAAACAACCTGCATAACGGAGTCATTTTTGATTACCCATCTTAGACCAACAATGGACATCTTAAGCATACCTTTTTCGTTTGATGACAGATTAAGATGATTCAAATTGGAAATTAAAGTATATTAATTTATTTATCTCCAATAGAAACAAGTTTTGAATACAAGAAGAATTGATGGGTCAAATACTTTAATGAACAACTGGAAAAACAGAGTTTTAAGAGTGTTGATTTAGGATAGATAGTCAGTATTGGAAAATGGATTCCATGACCATAAAGCATATGAAAGGTGTTGTGCTGACGGCAAGGCAAGGGAATGCTCAATACGGCAGTAAATAAAGAAGAGTACACATATCAATGATAGGATGGCAAGAGGTATGGTTATAATGAGAGAGGAGTGTGTAAATATAGTTATGAATAAGAGATAGGATGCTTTGGATTGATGATAAGTTATGTGAAAAAGAAAAGCACAACAATATGCCAAAAAGATGCTTTTCTGACAGTATTCTAGCCAAAAATGATGTGATTGATCGGAAAACAATTTCTCATGCGTAAAAGGTTCAAAACAGAGAAAAATTAAGGTAATAACTTCTTCGATAAAAAAAGAATAAGGAAAGGGTATTATAGTAATAATTGACGATAAGATATAACTTCAATATCGTAAGAAGATCCTCTGCTGCCAGTAGGCATCCATAGCCTCGGCAGGGTTTCTTTTTAACCCGTATGAGCTAGGATCCTCAATTTATAAATGGAGAGTTCCAGTGTTGTTCTATAGAAGAGATTAGTGTGCTGGCATGGTAACCAGATAACCACACTGCCATTCACTGGGATGTAGCAAAAGTGACCAGGCCGGCTCATGATGAGACCTCCTGTTCCAAGGATATTTTCGCTATCTAATGGATCATAACCCTGGTGTGGTGGCCATATCAGGAATGTCACTTCATTACAGCCTTATGAACATGGTAGGCTAGCTCATAATGAGAAATCCTATCCTCCATTTGCAAACAAAATTTTGTTGTGATTACACAGTTTTATGATAAAAAGAGGGAGGCTGAGTACTCCTTAAGAGTAGGGATGGTGGAAGAAGTTGAACATGTCAATAGAAAAAAATATACCCATAATCTCATTTATTACAGACAAAGAAGATTATAACCAAGAAGGGTGGAACCAACATGGTATTAAGATGATCAATCAATATCATGTACAACAGAAAATGATGCAGTAAAGTAGTATATAAATAACTATGTCCCTTTTCTTAAAAAGAATCTCTCATCTAGAAGCTGTCCTATTAAAGATCATAATGTTAATGATATTCACCTTCTTCAATAGAATCCATAATTCTTGTCCTCATAGAAGTATTGTAATTCATGTCATGAAAGGGAATCAGAAAGATGGGGCTAAGATGAGCTAGGAATAATCCCACAAGAGGAAGGAAGTGCTATTCACAAAACACAAAACTTAGAAGAAGCAAAAATGTTGTTTCAAAGATGGAACAGTAGCTGTTCAAAAGTGGGAACAACAAGACATGCTAAGAGAAAAAGGTGTTGTTCAAAAGTTTGAACAGTAAACAACAAAAAGTGTTGTTCCAAAGTTGGAACAGTAAACACACAAAAGTGTTGTTCCCAAAAAGGAACAACAAAAATGCAGAAAAGTGTTGTTCCCAAAAAGGAACAACAAAAATGAAAAAAGTGTTGTTCCCAAAAAGGAATAGCAAAAACACAAAAAAGTGTTGTTCCCAAAAGGGAACAATAAAAACGCAAAAAATGCTATTCCCAAAAGGGAACAACAAAAACGCAGAAAAGTGCTATTCCCAAAAGGGAACAACAAAAATGTAGAAAAGTGCTATTCCCAAAAGGGAATAGCAAAAACTCTCAAAAAGTGTTGTTCCCTATATGGAACAGCAAGGAAAAATCACACGAAAAAGTGTTGTTCCCTATATGGAATAGCAAGAGAAAACACAGAGAGAGAAAAAAAACAATCATCCCTCCTGCTCTAAACAACAGAAGAGCGATGATACAGAAAGAAGAACAATAGAAAAAAATGAGAAAAAATGATTGTATATACAGATCTAAAGAAAAAGTAATTTTTTACAGAATTGGTGTTGTCGAAGAATTGCTTTCTGCAACTGAAACTTGCATGGTGGGGTCCTCATTGTTTAATCGCCAATAGAGTGGAAACTATGATTTGAAGGAAGCAACACCTAAAATGAAAAAACATAAGAGAAATCAGAAAAGAAACAACACTTTATTTAAAAACAAGATATAAATAAATTAAGTTACAATAGCTATGATGTTATTTCCTAAGGGAATATCAATCTGTTAATGGAAAAAGAAATGATTTCTTGGAAAAATGTTTTGGCAGCAGTGAAATGAATCTTCGAATGGGAATCAATTCTTCATTTTTTTTGTTATGAATCTGTTAGGTAATGAATTGGATGAAATGCCACTGTTTCATTAAAATTTGTTTCAAGAATCAATCGTCCATAAATTGACCTTCTTTATTCTCCTAAGACCTGCAAAAGAAAACCAGTGTCTGCTTGCAATAAAAAATTAAATCATGGAGAAAGAGAGGTGAACGGGCTCCCCTAATCCAATAACTATGAAAAAAAACTAACAAGTAGTTACTCTGTAAAACAAATCCACAGACAAAATTAATTTATTACCTGCGGGAGAGCAGTGACCAATCATGCTAACCTGTAGTGTTTTAATCATAACTTCTTTGTTTTTCGTCCAATTTGAGTGATTCAAAAGCCAAATGAGAGCTACTTCAAAGATATATTACCAATAGAAATAGTTTTTTTTTTAAATTCAATGATATGATATGTCAAGTTTACTTAGAACAACCTGCATAACGGAGTCATTTTCGATTACCCATATTAGACCAACAACGTATATCTTAAGCATACCTTTTTCGTTTGATTACGGATTAAGCTAGTTCAAGTTGGAAATGAAATTAGATTCATTTATTTATCTTAAATAGAAATAGGTTTTGAAGAAAATAAGAATTGATGGGTCAAATACTTTAATGAACAACTGGAAAAACAGAGTTTTAAGAGTGTTGATTTAGGATACAGTCAGTATTTGGGTCATATCTTTCTCATATGATATCAAAATTGAGTGATTAAAATTTCCTAGTAAACTATATTCATATAGGAATATATCATAGAAACAAGTTTTAAAAATATAGTCATTTAGACCTCAAAAAACTCACTGTCCCAACTCTATTCCTAAGCTGCCTACTAGACGCCCTGTCAATGTTTTGGTTATAAAATTTTCATTTCAAATCAAAATGGAGTGATTCAAATTGGGTTGGAAATTAGACATCAAGAGCTACTTAGGATAGAATTTTTTTTTTAAAATATTCGCTTTTGGTCCCTCAAAACATGACTGTCCCAACTCTGTTTTTAGAAATTTCATCAAGCCCGCAAGCCAAAAAAATATGATATTCAAGAAATTTTTCCATATTGGTGATAAAAATGAATATGAGTGTTTGTAGAACTTTTATTTTCAATATAATACATCTACATACATAAATAAATTAAAATATTTATCACCGATGTTGATTTCCACAGCGTGTTGCAACAAAAACAATTATTTTTACATAATAATAAAAATGTATTTAGTTATGTCCTTATTTATTTATTTTCTAAACTAACCTACTCTTCTTTGAAAATTGAATATGCTTACGTATAAGAGTACTTCCAGTGGAGCCATTTTCGAAATAAGGCCTCTAGTATGTACATACCCAAATTTGAAAAATGCATGTTAATAAATAGTAGGGTATGAGAAGCCAACTTCCTTTGAAAAGATGGTGCCAAAAATTGTTGACGTATGGAGTGATGCTGCAAACAAATGGAGTGAAACCAATCTTCAATGTATCCCTTACTTTCTTGATTTCCCAGAGCGGTCATATCATGAAGTTCTTGAGTGTTTAAAATGGCTTGTTGATGCAGGCTAGAAGAAACCTCATTTCCTTTCATAACCTTTACAATTTTTGGATTTGATACATTTCTGAATCTCAGTATAAGTTTTCTCCAATGGTGCATGTGAGATAGAATGGGTGGGAAAGGTGGGTAAATTTTGCAGTTCAACACTGTAAGCATGTTGTACTGGTTTATTATGGTGAGGGTGTGGAATGAGTTGAGCAGGAAATTGTGTAGGGAATGGAGCATTTTGATGATGTAGTTGATTGGGTTTAGTGGATGATTTTGATAGGCAAGCAAGATGTTGTGGAAGAGCTGGTGGAGAATATGGAGGATGTGTTTATGCTACAATATGAGGGAGAGTATTCATGCAATCATAAGATGAACCATGCCAAACTTGTAGACAAGATTGGTGGGGGTTATATCGAGATTGACATTGCTGTCCTAACACATGAGTATTTCATAATGGATTATACAAGTAAAAAAATGGAGGGGAAGTGTTTTTAACCATACATGTAGGCCACAATTTCCATGGTTTTGACATTGTTGCAGCTTCCCCATCTTTTTGATATGCTACTTCCATCCTAGATAAGGAAGAGTGAGTATCTATGGGATGCTCCTTTTGACAATGAGGGAAAAACACTTCTTCAATTTCTTTATTTTTCTGAACCTGTAAAACATCCAATTGTGAATTTAGAGAGCTAATAGAATCATATTTAAAATTTTCAAATAAAACATTGGTTTCAGCTCTTATGTCTCGTCTTCTTGTAGTAGATTTGGAAAAGAAATAAGAAGCTTCTCTAGAATTCTTACCATACTTGGAGATTCCTCTTGAATACCTTATGCATAATTCACAAACATCATCATATGATAACTGAAAAACATCGCCTTTTCCTATCATATTTAAGAGTTCTCAAAATTCATCTTTGATTCCTTTGAGTAGGAGTGTTTTTAAGATCTCTTTTTCCAAATACTTATGCTTTGATTTTTGAAGGTTGTATCGAAATCGCTCCACATAGTCCTCCAAACTTTCATCTTCCCCTTGTATCATATTGAAAATATCTTCATCAGCCTTGAAATAGTCTTGGTACTTCTTCAAGAATACATTCTTTATGTCCTCCCAAGTTTGGATGCAATTCCCACCAAGGTTCATGAACCATTGAAGAGCTGCTCCTTTTAAAGTAAGAGGAAACACTTTCAACCTTCGATCATTAGTACAATAATAATATCCTCTACAAAGTATTTCAAACTCAAATAATAATTTATTTGGATCTTCATTTGTCAAAACATGAAAATTTGGTAGAGACGATGGGGGAATTATGTGCATTTGTGTCACTCCTTCTAGATCTTTGATAGGGAATTAAAAAGTTGCAATGTGAGCCATTTCTTACCATAATAGAAGATGTTATTCATGTGTTTCTTTGAGGATCCTCCTTCAAATGTTCCTGTCAATTGGTTAGTGAAATGGGTGGTGCTTACATCACCACTCGAGTGGAATTACAAGATTTTTTTCAAAAATTCTACCTCTAAAATTCCTACGCAATTATGGTGAAAAGCGGGCAGAGGAGCAAGCGATTTACTTGCTCGTTACATAGGTTCTTACCTTCTGTTTTCAATACTCATTTCTTTCATAGCAGACAAACATCAAACACCTACTTCAACTTCTATGCAATTGTGCTAAAAAGCGGGCAGAGGAGCAAGCACTTTACTTGCTCGTTACGTAGGTTCTTACCTTCCATTTTAAATACCCAATTCTTTCCCAGCAACAAATATCAAACATACATTACTCTCTGTGAAATGGAAACACTCTCCCCAACAACGACACCAAAATGTTAGATGCTAAAAGGTGTCTTTTAAAACTCCTAATTGCCTCACATTAATTATCAACCTGGGTAAGTCTTTTTGTTTCAAGAGTGTACACAATATGTGCAAGCTATAAACCTAGAGAGTAATGATTTAAGATAATCTATTAAATTCAATACAAGAGTAAGCGGATGCAATCATAAATCTCAAGCTACAACTTTTAAAGGAAATAATACATCTAATAATCAAGACTTAATCTCGAGAAAAACCATAATCCAATCTTAAGCAAGCAATTCAATTGAGAATAACACCAACCGAGAACACCGTAGTAATAACCGAGCTCTTTCAGCTGGATCCATCCTAATCATACTCTTATCGTAACCAACGAGAATCAATTTCTTAACTGATAATTAATTCAATCTGCAGTGAGCATAAATCAAATCAAATGACAAAGTTGCGAAATACATGAGATTAGAATAAAGGAAAGTAAACTAACTGCAATGTAAACTCACCGGAAATCAGAAGATATCAAACAGAATAAACTCGCAGGAAATGAAAAGATATAAAACAGAATGAACTTACAGGAAATGGAAAAGTATCAAACAGGGAATAGCAGTAAGATCCGCCAGAGACCGGGCCCTAGCCACCAGCGAATACTGTCGAGCTACTTCAGAATATCCTGATGAATTGCAATGAAAGTTATATATTAATCATAAAATTCACTTGTCATTACAATATGATCTCCTTCAGAATAATGTTCTGTATATTGAAATTACAATTGAGGTCCCCTATGAAAAGCTAAATCTCTCCATTATCCCCTCTCCTGCTATCCTATCCTATCTATCTCTAATCTAATAATCCCATAATAATCCCCTTCTTTGATCTTTCTTTTTCATTTAAATACATAGAGAGCAGAGAGAAGTTACAACAGATATGATTACAAAATGATTCCCATAACAAAATTGGATTTTTCACAACAAATTGATCAACAATATCATATTTGAAATATCTTTCCATCAACATTCAACAGGAACAGGTCGAATTTGGTATTGCAACTAAGATAATTTGGAAAATGGCTGCAACAACGAATCTGAGAAAATCATCTTTAGAGAACCTTTTTTTTCTCTTAATACGAACCGAATTTGGGAAAACTGCTTAGTGTGAAATTAATTCGTTTCGTTCTAGACAAAACCCATGTTTCGGATTTTCCAAATTCTTCTCTATTTTCCCAAAACGTCCAATGCAAAACTATCACTTCTTATTCCAACGAATTTCTGAGTTGGAATATTTAATGATGAGCTGGAGATTAAATATGAAATTTGGAAAATATCTTGGAGGCTAAAATGGTGAGTGATGTTACAAAAAATTTATTAATAAACCATCATTGGTAAAATCATGCATAATAATTATCAATTTATTAAAAATAAAGGAGAAGAAATAATATATATCCATAAGAGCATAAATAATTATAAAATGGAATTATATGATAAACCATGATAAATGACGTGATAAAGAATGGTAGAAATGGATAAAATAGGTGATAAAAAGTGATAATAATAATGACAAACTAGCGGCCCAACACATGAATCCTGCAAATGTGCTTGTCTCATTGATATTCAGTCCAAAACCTTCACAATGCTCGAAAGCCAAAAACTCCTTACAACTCAAAGTTTATGAAGTGTATCTCAACAATCAACCAACATGAACAATGAGGCCCTCATGCAGTAGTTAACTTGCAAAGGAGGGTCAAAACCCTAGCTAGGGTTCCAAAATGTCATTAACTACATCATAAATGCATTTGACCATTGTGACCATGCAAGGCCCAAGGCACAAATATCTCGACTGCAAAAATAACTTCTATCATAAATTCTAAGCTAAATCTAGAGATATTTGTCTATTAAGCCATCATAATATCTTTTTCATTTACTCGTTTATTTTTTTTACTTTCTGGCAAGGGCGCAGCGCCAACACTCGGAAAATCACCTGTTTTGTAGCTGTGATTTGGAGGCCTTGCCGGTTTCCAAATGAGCTCCATGATAGCTCATTATAAAGCCTATCCTATTTAATTTCCAAATATACCTTTATTTTTCAGAATGGAGTCCATTTATCTCTGCTCAAAAATCCATTCTCCCAGAGCTTCGAAGGAGCATAGTGACGTTAACGAAAAGAGGTGGAAAGGTGATGTTTAAATTGTTTTAGCACTTTTGAAGGACAGGTTTCTCCAAATGAGCTAAAAATTTGTGGTACGAAGTTTCCGCTGGCTTGATGAACACAAAAATGTAAAATTTTCCTCCATTGGTTCCACAAAAACACGGCCCTTGGTGACCTTCTGGCAACAGCCTTCAAAACGGTCAAAATTCAAAATATGAAAATGTGCAGGAGCCCGGGTTGTACGCAGTCATGTTTGGGATGCTTGTAGGGATGCATCAACAAGAATGTAAAGTTTTTCTTTGTATTTTTCCTCCTTTAGGGATTGAATCTTTGCAAGGGCTCTTTTGAGCTTGTCCCTTGCAATCTTGTTTCTTAAGGCATAATGCCTTGCCATCTTCTTTTGCATGTCTAGGTCTCTCTTGGTCTTCTGCAACTGATCCTCTAGTTGAAAATTTTCCCTCTCTAGTCAAGATTCCCTATCATAGTCTATTTACATGGCAAGCATCTCACTTGGAGTGAGCTTCTCTGTCAATGTTGTCTCTTGCTCCCTTTCTTTGGCTAAGGCTTTCTTCAATCCAATTGTCTTTAGCCTCTTCCTAGAAAGCTATTATTCCTCTTCTTCAGTGTCATCATGAGTGCCTAAGACCTCATCTAGCTTTGCCTTGACTTTCCCAGCCTCTTTTCGAGCTCTGATAGCTCTGATCTCACATATGGCTTTCTCTATCTCCACTTGCTTGTTTTCAACCTCAAGGAATTTTATGAAATTCTTAGCCCTACCAAGATTAGCTTGCAACTCTCTAATCTCGGCATCCTTGCTTTCGAGCAGCATGCTTGTGATTCTCCACTCATTTTCATCATCACTTTCAAGGTGAATAAGTTGAAATTCTTGTTCAGTCTCATGTTTGTCTTCCTCTTCTTCGTCAATGACCTTTTCCTTACCTTTGTCAAGCTGCTTGGTTGATGTAGAAGGCATGGCCCCTTTCCTCTTAAGGGCAACAACCACATGCCTATTTCCCCTCTGGTAGGTCAAAGGAAAAGGCTCAATGTTACTCATCTTAGTGCCATCTAACTGACTGCCATCATTACTGCCATCATCACTACTCTCATGGCTCTTTAACCTAATGTCATCATCCTCACTTCTCTCTACAAAATTCCCATCTTCTTCACTGATATGTGCCTCATTGTTTTCTTCCTCATTGTTTGATTCCTCATTGCCATCTTCCTCACTGTTTGATGCACTAGTACCATGAGATGATGGTGAGGGATTGTGAGAGGGTGATGAAGGAGGATCATCATTAGGTGAAGGTATGTGAGTGGATGGTGAAGCATGAGTAGTGGGGTGTGATGGTGAAGGAGGAATGGGAGGATGAGAGGATGAAGGGATATCTTGCTGAGGATGGGCTTATGGTTTAGTAAAAACTTCATTGGCAATGAAGGTATCCCATGAAATTCCCTTCTGTTGTAGTTGGTGCATAGCCACCATTTTGATAAGAGAGTGATGAAATAGGATTTTCATCTGCTGAGGATAGTCTCTCTTTTTCACTATGTACAACATTTTATCAATGCTTTTGTAGAGGTAATAGGGTATATCCAACATCCTCACTCTAGTAAAGTGCATAAGCAGCCTGATGTGATAGGAGTAAAGATGGGAGAACCTTCCCTCACATGCAAAATAATTCATGATAATTCTCATCATAGGTGCATATCAATCAAGCAGGTGAGAGAAAATAAAAATGGATTTACTATGGTCTTTGTGCCAAGGTTTTAGATAGGGTTCAAAGTCGCTCATGTCTAGGTTAGCTTGATTGAACCATTTCCCCCCTACACTAGGTATTCATGTGGCATTGGAAATAGCATTTGTAGATAACTCAAATGTGACCCCTGCAAGGTTAACTTGTTTTTCATGCAAGTTAATGATAAAGAGTCTAGTTAGCTCAGAGTGGTTTTGCACTTGCTATACCTTTTCACAAAAATCAAAGCATCCTACATTCTTGAAACATGAAACAATTAGGGGAGATGCCATTAGCTCCCTTGTGTTTTGGGGTTCAAATATGTTTATATTTCCACCTTTGTGCTCATGCCTGCTTGGAATTTTTCCTTCTCCTCCACTACCACTGTCTTCTGACATTGTGTGACTCTGCCTTTGAGAAACCCTAGGACTGCAAATGGAAATGGGATGAAGGGATGGTGATTAAAAAGGTAGCTCTGCAAGTAAATGAGATGAGTGAGTGAGGATATAGGTGTATGAGAATGAGTGAGATGCTAAACAACTTAATGACAACCCCAGCTGCGCAATTACCCTTTGTTTTGAAACACTTTTGGGCTGATGTCAAATTGAGATGAAGGATGGCAATGGAATGCCAGCCTTTACAAGTGGAGGGACTAATTGAATGAATGGAATGAGTGTAGGGACAACTTATGTGAATGAAAAACCTTCAAACAGTGTAACCCCTCTGTATATCACTGATTTTCTTTATAGGTAGATGAAATAATGGTAAACAGTGATGTCAAGTTTAAACCTTAGGGTAGCCTCTTAGTGTTTCAATTTATTTCCATTAAATAATGGTAAAAATTCTTGAAAATGTGGTTAGGGCATCCACTTACCATTTATCAGTTCCTTGGAGGACCTTGGAGGAATCTTGAGAGATATTTGAAGTGTTATGAGTGGCTAAACTGCTTAGAAATCCCTCTTGGCCAATGGCGCAGTGCCTAAGTTGAGGTCGCAATGCTCAATCCCAGGTGCGCGGCGCCAAGGTCTTCTTTACTGGGCCTGTCGGGTAAGGGCACAACACCTTCCCCAGCGCACAACGCTCACTTCCAAGGGTGCAGTACCTTTGTAATTTGCATGGAAGAAAATTTTGAAGGACGCAACGCCAGATTCTAGGTGCACAACGCCAGACAAATTTGCCCAATTTTGACTTGAAAATGCCCAAATTCTTCACTCCTGAATGCTTTGATGGTTTTTCAAGTAAAAAATGATTTGTTTGAAATACAAAATGACCTTTTATAGGCTTGAGAATTAGATTTAACTTTAAAAACCCACTTTCCTAATGTTTTAAGCCTTTTTCACTTGCTCACTAATGTTTTTTGACTTTTTCTCTGCAGGTGGCTGAAAAAATTAACTTGGATATGCTTTTACTCCTTGAGGCATGACAAGTTGATTTTGATAATTTTGTGATAATTATACATACCAGCATCCTCAAACTTTCTTTGGTTTCCATTGTGAATTTCAACTCAACCTTTCACCTTTTCTCACTAACCCTCTTACACTTTTTGCATGTAGGTTGACAAAATGATGAAATTGACCTTTCTTTTGGTCATGGAGGCATGAAAAATTCATTGTAACACCTTTGGGATTTAGCCACATAGCAGCTTCTTCAAATTATTATGTAATTTCCACCATGGGGTTCAACTTACCTCTTTTTCTCATTTAGACATGGCAAGCTCATTTTTATAAGCTTGAGATCTGATCACACAGTGACCTCTTCAAAATCCTTTTGCTTCCACCATGGAGTTTAACTCATCATTTCACCTTCTATGGCTATTTTCCCAAAACCCTAGGTATCTGGAGTGCGATAAGACAATCGTCAGTGTTGTCTTCTAAGTTCTCTATAGCCCTTTCAGCTTCATTCATTTCTGTCTAGTTCACCTCACCTTTTTCCTTATGTCATCAATATTTTCTACTAGGTTTTCTTCATATTTGGCTTTGTGTGTCTCCTCGAGGTCATTTATGAAAGTGGTCACTATTTTGGCACTCAACTGGGCCATCAAGCTCAAAACCCTAGTTTTCCTCAAGACCAAGTGTTTCCTTCTTTCCTTGCTGCAAGTTGTCTTTATTCAGGAGTAGACCACCTACATTATCAATACCTTCTACTGATGGAAACTTCAACACTCCTACAGAGGTGCCAAAGTTTGTCTATTTTCCTCATGTGCAGACTTTGAAACTGAATGGATAGTCTTATTTGGAACTCCCTTAGGACCTTCTTAAATAACCATATCTTGACATTCCATCACATCTGAGCTAGATTATAGCAAAGGAAAAGAAGTACCCGAAACATCAATGATGACCTTAAAACATGTGAACCCCTAATTGACCTAGTGGGGGGGTTCTTTGACCTGATCTTGACTGAAAATAGGCTTGGAGGCTTCAAGTGAAAATAGAGCATTTGTCAAAGTGATTTATTGAACATCCAAAATCCAATGTACTTGATTTATCTAAAGAGCCTACAGAGATAGTTTTGAGGCCATCAATGCTTAAGGGACCTGGGGAACATGGGAAAAAGTGAGCTATAGGAAATCCTAGAGGGAAAGTGGAGTTATGGATAAGGGAAACCAGAGTAATGAGGTCATAGGTAGGAAAGAAGGATGGAGATGAGAGGCATAAGCCAATAAGGAGTCTTTTAGGAATGAAAGGGTGACCATGAAATGGCAAGATTGATAGAATAGTGAAAACATTTCTATAAGGATAATGAAGGCTATGATATTTCTGAAACTCACAATGTTCAAGGAATGTTTTTTTTAGAAATATAGGACCAATCTATAGTCATCTACAAATAGTAAAAGATGTTGATGACTAATAATGACTCCACTTGGGGAGGGCATCTCCTTTTCAGGAGGTGTCCAGAACCTCAGAGTTCAGATCTCTGAGTTTTGAAGATCAGTACCTTACATGTACTTGGAAAATATCTTCATTCACCTTTTGATTTATTCCTATTCTTTGAAGCTATGATCTCAAAATCTGAAAAACATGATTGCTTCAATATCAGTTCTACCTACCCATCATACTTTGCCTAACATTTT
This sequence comes from Pinus albicaulis, assembly GCA_034641835.2. NCBI lineage: Eukaryota > Viridiplantae > Streptophyta > Pinopsida > Pinales > Pinaceae > Pinus > Pinus albicaulis. The sequence goes on from CM076582.1 coordinate 83,447,845, forward strand.
CTTCTTCTTCTAGGTGCACTTGAATTGGCAAACCCTTGACATCATTTTCTTTTGAAAGCATAAAAACTATCTACTTGTACCCTTATAACCTCCAAGAGTTCCGATTAGGCTGATGAACTCTTTTATTCTCTACCTAGTCTACTTATCTGTCAAGATTAAGCTGTTTGACAGATTTTCATTCTCTAACCTACTAACATGAAATTCAAAACATGATCAAATCAGGGTTTAGAAATTTGACTTGTCATGGTCTATGGAATTTTGGACAAGCTGCACACAAAATTTATTTTTGTGCAAGAAAAAACTAGAAAAAATGAGGGTTGTGATTTAGAATTTTTTATGCATCCCTCTCTTTCTCTTTCGCTTCAGATTTGAGCATTGAAACCAAATATATTTTCCTAATCTAATCCACTGACAAGCCAAGTTTACATGGTTTGGAAATTCTTCCTTCACTAAACTATCAGCATAAATTTAAAACATGTTTAATCATGATTAGGTTGTGTTAGCCACCTATGAATTTTTTGACAAGCAAACAGGTGGCTAAAATGTTTTTGAGCCTTCAAGAAAAACATTTCCTCTGAAAACATATCATTCTTGAAAGCCTCCTGTGTCTTTTTCCCTTTGAACAATATTCACTGTTGTTTCCATGAACAAAACCTCTCTGTTTGTGGAAGAAAATGCTCAGAAGACCTCCATTTCCCCTTATTTCATCCCCACAAACTCTTTATTTTAATCACCTTTTTCCCAATTTCAAATTCCTCCAAAATCCTCATTAACCCTCTAAATCATCCTAACTCCCCTTTAAACCTTACAAGTGCCCTTTGTTTGGTTTAATAGCCCCTTATTCCCTCTACCGGAACCCTTCTCTAAGCCTTTAAAACCCTCTTTTTGGCTTAAAAAACACTTATTTTACATATCAGACTTAAGCCCCTTTCGGCTAGCCCCTTAACCACTTTCCCACCATATGCCCCATGCCCAGGACCAAGCACTAAGGCCCCGGTCGCTAATCGCAATCGGGACTTTCAATGGGTGCATGTCCCTTTGTTTCTTTCTTTTTCCCGATGTGAGAAAGTATTTGATCTATCGGCCCCCGATCACTTATCGACCATTTATATTTTAAGATCTGACGGTCCACGCTAATTCTACAATGCGCCCGTTGCCACTCTGTATTCACCCCTCTGATTATGTGTAGACCATTGATCTATCGTTCTGATCCAATGGCTATCGCATAATCTCATCACCACCGATCGCACCAATCCCATCGCATTTGACCTCCGCCAATTGGCAAATCTCGATTTTATCTGAGCCGTCCATCTCGTATGATCCAACGGTCCAAATTACTCTTCACTCCGCTCATTTTCCCCCCATCTTTCCCCCTCGTGTCAAATCTCCACCGTTTATTCTTCCGCCGATCCAACGGCCTTGATGTAATCGCAAGTTCAAATCTCAGAGTTTGTCCCCCTGCCATTCCTCCGTTGCGATTTGATCCCCACCATTCGTCCCCTTAGATCCGATGGCTCTCATTATCTCCTCCCTTTCACACACCCCTCTGCCTCCCCTCACCCTTTTTTAATCCTGATCGTTCGTTCTTTAGATCTGATGGTTGAGATCTAACCCGCCTTTCACTTTCCACCGCTTAATCGCAAGTGCACCTTTCCATTTTGCACTGCCTTCTCCACCGTCCAATCTTCCACCCCTCCATCCTACGGTCAGGATGCATATCACGTAAATCTTATGTTCGAGCTTTAACGTTTCAAAATCACGCGATGAAGGCGGTTTTGTTTTTCCACTCGTCATGCAGCGATGTATATCGCATTTTTTCTAAGAATTTTCCAAACCTCCCTAAAGCCATGCGACACCAGTGGGTTTCCTCCTGAAACCACCTTCCTTCCCCTTTGCTCCCACAGCCTCCGTCATCAATCTCAACCGTCCATATGATCAGATCTACGGCCCTTATTGCATCACGCCCCATCTATATTTCTTTCATCGGAGCCTCTACAGAGTTTCATTCGACAATCCCCACCCTTTATCTCCTCCTGAGATCCAACAGCCCACAGTTAATCACCCTTTGCTCGCCAGGTCCCACCATCCAAAGGCCCCCGAATTCATCTGATTTAACCATTTTCCTTGTATTTCACCCAATGTTAAAACCTTTATGTTTTACATTAAAAACTCATTCTTCTGCCTAACTTAGTCTTAACAACTCCATTAGCCAATCCTAACCGTTGATCATCATCTGTCCCTCTATTCCAACGGTCTGTGACCTACTTTACACTAAAACCTTCATCAGCTCATTCTTTCACCATTTTGCAGAGATGGCCACTGGTTTTTCACCTGAATCCATCATCTCTGCCACCATTCCACAGGCCTCCACAACAATCTTCCAGCACTCCCTGGATTTTATAACGATTTTTTTCTTTGTGCAAGGATTACAGAGCGAATAAATTCACTTTGGCTCCACAGTCACAGCCACTGTGACTGAGAGTGCAGAGAGGCCATTATAACAGCAGCCAAGTGAAACAGTAGAGACATATTAGAGGATTGAAGCCCGTAATTGAAGATTTAACGTTTAATCACGTTGTTCAAAGGACGGAGACACAAATGAAGATCATGAAGAGAATTAAGAGGCCTAATAAGGCCTAAAGCACACCAACAAGCCATATCTGTGTTTTAGCATCAGCAGAACATGTTTTCTCCAGAAAGGACACCTCCTACAGTGTTCTCCATGCCTCCTCGAGCCCTTAACAGTCAATACACTGACAGAAGTTTCTATAGCTGTCAGGATAGCAGTTATAGAAGTATGGAGACCTGCAGACCTTTTATCCATGTTACTTATTTCAGAAGGCTACCACAGAGTACCATCAGTTGGAATTATTCAGAAGAACATACCTGAAGTTATTAATAAGACTTCTAGGCCATACCATAGAGTACACACAGTTAATGAAGAGCCATTCTGCAGAATGGGAACTCGACCTTCTTCTCCTCTGTCTTAATGAAATCAATTAAATTCACATCTACTACTACAGTTATCCATTCTCCTATAAGAACTCCCATGGAACATATTGTAAAGGTTGTTGTTGTTGTTAGTTGTAGGGATTCATTCGACTATTAAAACAGTTGTTGAGGGAAAGTAGCTAAGTAGTTTGTAATTTAGTAGTCTGGGAGGAAAATTTTGGATTGTATTAGCCATTGAGCTCAGTGTATGTGACTGGTTTTGCACATTAATTGATCAAGCAATTTCACAAGATCCTGGTCTATATTACAGGTGATGTTTCCTGTCTTATTTTATTTTAATCATGCTGCTGATATTTCTATGATAAGAATTAGTAAATCAGGCTTAGGATATACCCCTACATGGTACCCTAATTCCCACTTCTCTTCTTGTCTTTGATGTTTTCTGCTTAATGTGTGTCTGAGAGCCAATTCAGATAATTTAAATCCGTTAAAGATGTTGGTATGGCCCATGGGTCTGGCCCATGCTTACCGATGTTCTAATTTGGGATTTGTTTCTTAGATGTTCTTGTTGGTTTTGACCTGGAAGAATTGGGATACCGAGGATTTAGTGTAAGCCTTTTCCACTGGGGTCCTTTTCCAACAGATTGGCTTTTCTAAGATCCCTTGAGCTGGTGTCAAAGCATTGAAGGTTAAAGGTCCTTCTCTGATCTCAGGCCTAGTTCTGTGTTAAATCTTAATTCTATTTTTCATTGAGAGTATGCTTAAGCAGGCTTGGAGTTTGATGACCTCTGACCTGATCTTAAGCTGCCCTTTGTGTCTTCATTGATAGTTTCCTCTGAGTATGTCAAAGCAGGTCTAGATTTAAATGATATCTGACCTGATCTCCAGGCTGAAATTGGGTTTCTTTCCTTCTTTCACCTTCACCCCTTATTGTTCCATCCCACCATCTATCTAAAAGATCCTTTAGTATAGATGACTTGCCCTATGGAAAACCTTGCTCAGTTGTTATGTAAGTAATCCCCTTTCATGACTCCATAGCCCAATGGATGGCACATTCCCAGCCTATCCTCTTTTGCTGAAACATCTTGTTGCTTTGTTCCTTTCATTCCATAACCTTATCAGTTTATGATCTCCAACCCAACAACCAACCAAATCATTTAAACCCCCCCCCCCCCCCCTTGTGCTTCATACCTAGCCTAATACCTCATTTTGAGCTTTCAAATATATATCATTCTTTGTTTTAATGGAGAGATCCCTCTCCGGATCCAGGAGGGCTAGATCCTAATATCCCAAAGTGGTTATGATGTTGTCCAGTCTTTTGTTCTTGCCAATCTGGCAAAAACATTGGAACCCCAACATAATGGCAACTCCATTGGGGAAAAAAGGACCAATCAGCCTAGATTTGGCAGTAAATCACTGTGGTGGACATAAATCTCTTTAAACACCTTAAATCCTCCACCTGGGGACTTCACAGTTCCTAAATGATTAAAATACTCCACTGGTGATCAGTCGGCCGTTGATTATCTTTGTTTTCACAAGACTCCACTGGGAGACCAGTCGCATTACAACATCATCCCCACCAATGGAAGACTCTGAGCTAAGTCCCCTTGAAGAGTTTCATTGTGGAATATCAGATATACTGGCTAAACTCAGAAGCAAGGACCTTCCAGAGGTTTTCCTTTCCAGCTCAAGATTCAATAATCAACCTGAGATGAAGAAAGTTTTTCTAGAAGTGATGGTTGAAAGGTATGAAGCTGAGATTGAAATATTGAATTCACAAGAACAATAATACCAATTCAGGGACCCGAGAGCCTTTTTGGAGAGTCTCCCTCTCCCTAAAAAAGAAGAAATTCCACTGCCTGTTGAAGTACAACAAGAAGATGATCAGGCTTTCAAGAGCCACACTGAAGATGCAGTGGAGGATGCAGTAATCAAAGTTGCCCAGGATACAGACAGCCTACCAGTCATGGGAGGCCTAAAATAAGTAAGTGTACATCATGCGTTCATTGATCCTGTGGCACAGTATATGGAGGCCCTGATTGGATTGAATTGTCCAGCATTGATCCTTCGCAGGGGCCAGATTCATCAGGAACGGTCACCACTGATGGTGACCTCAGTTTTGAAAAACCACATGCAGAGTACCCTACGGTTATCTCTGACAAGAAACTAGTTCTTCTATCCTTTTTTGTTACTGCTTGACTGGCTGCACTGGCATTATTGTATCACGTAAAACATCAGAGATTTCCAAATAGAGTAGGGTAGGTAGGAAAGCTCAATAAAGCTTAGCCTGTGGGAATGTAGTTAGATGTTTTTAATTTCTGCAAATTCCAGCAAGTCAGACAATCTAATCATGGTTTGACTGTTTTTCAATTTCTATCTTAGAATGTAGAGAAGAAATCTGCTAGACAGTTTAATCCTAGCAGATATTAGTTTAGGTAGAGAAGCTATGAGGCCAACTGTTTAATCTGGTCTCATGGAGTAATAAGGGTAGAATTAGAATAGGTTTATTTTCCCATTTGTAAAAATTGATGATGTAAAGGGTCTGCAAGTCCAAATGCACCCAGAAGAAAAATGTTAGGACAATAGTATGGGTAGGTAGTTGTTTGGGAGAATGTTTACTGTTGATATAATGTCTTCATGATTGTGGTAGCTGATCCAAGAATAAAATGGATGTGTCAAGTACCAGGCATTTGGCCTACTCCAAAGATTATTTTCTGAATTATTGACACCTTCAAGAAGATGCCATCCCCATGTGGAGCCACTGTTAGCCACCTATGAATTTTTTGACAAGAAAACAGGTGGCTAAAATGTTTTTGAGCCTTCAAGAAATACATTTCCTCTGAAAAAATATCATTCTTGAAAGCCTCCTGTGTATTTTTCTCTTTGAACAATATTCATTGTTGTTTCCATGAAAAAAAACCTCTCTGTTTGTGGAAGAAAATGCTCAAAAGACCTCCATTTCCCCTTATTTAATCCCCACAAACTCTCTGTTTTCATCACCTTTTCCCCCCTTTCAAATTCCTCCAAAATCCCTCATTAACCCTATAAATCATCCTAACTCCCCTTTAAACCTTACAAGTGCCCTTTGTTTGGTTTAATAGCCCCTTATTCCCTCTACCGGAACCCTTCTCTAAGCCTTTAAAACCCTCTTTTTGGCTTAAAAAACACTTATTTTACATATCAGGCTTAAGCCCCTTTCGGCCAGCCCCTTAACCACTTCCCCACCATATGCCCCATGCCCAGGACCAAGCGCTAAGTCCCCGGGCGCTAATCGCAATTGGGACTTTCAATGGGTGCATGTCCCTTTGTTTCTTGCTTTTTCCCGATGCGAGAAAGTATTTGCTTTATCGACCCCCGATCACTTATCGATCATTGATCTTTTAAGATCTGACGGTCTGCGCTAATTCTACAGTGTGCCCGTCGCTGCTCTTCATTCACCCTTCCAATTACGTGTAGACCGTTGATCTGTCATTCTGATCCAACAGCTATCGCGTAATTGCATCACCGCCGATCGCACCAATCCCATCGCATTTGACCTTCGCCGATTGGCGAGTCCCAATTTGTTCTGAGCCATCCATCTCGCATGATCCAACGGTCCAGATTACTCTTCACTCCGCTCATTTTCCCCCCGTCTTTCCCCCTCGGGTCAAATCTCCACCGTTGATCCTTCCACCGATCCAACGGCCCTGATGTAATTGCAAGTTCAAATCTCAGAGTTTGTCCCCCTGCCATTCCTCTGTTGCGATTTGATCCCCGCTGTTCGTTCCCTTAGATCCGATGGCTCTCATTATCTCCTCCCTTTCACACACCCCTCTGCCTCCCCGCTCCCTCTTTTAATCCTGATCGTCCATTCTTTAGATCTTACGGCTGAGATCTAACCCACCTTTGACTTTCCACCACTTAATCGCCAGTGCACCTTTCCATTTCACGCTGCCTCCTCCACCGTCCGACCTTCCACCCCTCCATCCTATGGTCAGGACGCATATCGCATAAATCTTATGTCCGAGCTTTAACGCTTCAAAATCACGCGATGAAGGCGGTTTTGTTTTTCCACGTGTCATGCAGCGATGTATATCGTGTTTTTTCTGAGAATTTTTCAAACCGTCCTAAATCCACGTGACACCAGTGGTTTTCCTCCTGAAACCACCTTCCTTCCCCTTTGCTCCCACAGCCTCCGTCATCAATCTCAGTCGTCCATCTAATCAGATCTACGGCCCTTATTGCATCGCACCCCATATATATTTCTTTCATCAGAGCCTCTACAGAGTTTCATCTGACAATCCCCACCGTTGATCTCCTCCTGAGATCCAACGGCCCACAGTTAATCGCCCTCCGCTCACCAGGTCCCACCATCCAAAGGCCCCCGACTTCATCCGATTTAACCATTTTCCTTGTATTTCACCCAATGTTAAAACCTTTATGTTTTACATTAAAAACTCATTCTTCCGCCTAACTTAGTCTTAACGACTCTGTTAGGCAATCCTAACAGTTGATCATCATCTGTCCCTCTAATCCAATGGTTTGTGACCTACTTTACACCAAAACCTTCATCAACTCATTCTTTCACCGTTTTGCAGAGATTGCCATTGGTTTTTCACCTGCATCCATCATCTCCGCCACCATTCCACAAGCCTCCACAGCAATCTTCCACCACTCCCTAGATTTTATAATGATTTTTTGCATTGTATAGGGATTATAGAGCGAAGAAATTCACTCTGGCTCCACAGTCGCAGCCACTGTGACTGAGAGCGCAGAGAGGCCATTACAGCAGCAGCCAAGTGAAATAGCAGAGAAAAATTAGAGGATTTGAGCCCCTTAATTGAAGATTTAACGTTTAATCCTGTTGTTCAAAGGACAGAGACGCAAATTAATATCATGAAGAGAATTAAGAGGCCTAATAAGGCCTAAAGCACACCGACAAGCCATATCTGTGTTTCAGCATCAGCATAACGTGTTTTCTCTAGAAAGGACACCTCCTACAACGTTCTCCATGCCTCCTCAAGCCCTTAACAGTCAGTACACTGACAAAAGTTTCTATAGCTATCAGGACAACAATTATGTAAGTATGGAGACCTGCAAACCTTTTATCCATGTTACTTATTTCAGAAGGCTATCACAGAGTACCATCAGTCAGAATTCTTCAGAAGAACATACGTGAAGTTATTAACAAGACTTCTAGGCCATACCACATAGTACATGCAGTTAATGAAGAGCCATTCTGCAGAATGGGCACTCGACCTTCTTCTCCTCTGTCTTAATGAAATCAATTAAATGCACATCTACTACTACAGTTATCCATTCTCCTATAATAACTCTCGTGGAACATATTGTAAAGGTTGTTGTTGTTGTTAGTTGTAGGGATTCATTCGATTGTTAGAATAGTTGTTGAGGGAAAGTAGCTGAGTATTTTGTAATTTAGTAGGCTGGGAGGAAAATTTTGGACTGTATTAGCCATTGAGCTCAGTGTATGTGACTGGTTTTGCACATCAATTGATCAAGAAATTTCATAGGATCCTGTTCTATATTACGGGTGACGTTTCCTGTCTTATTTTATTTTAATCATGCTGTTCATATTTCTCTGATAAGAATCAGTAAATCAGGCTTAGGATATACCCCTGCATGGTACCCTAATGCCCACTTCTCTTCTCTTCTTTGATGTTTTCTGCTTAATGTGTATCTGAGAACAAATTCACGTAATTTAACTAGTTAAAGATGTTGGTCTGGCCCATGCTTACTGATGCTCTAATTTGGGATTTTTTGCTTAGATTTTCTTGTTGGGTTTGAGCTGGAAGAATTGGGATACCAGGGATTTAGTGTAAGCCCTATCCACTGGGGTCCTTTTCCAACAGATTGGCTTTTCTAAGATCCCTTGAGCTGGTGTCAAATCATTGAAGGTTAAAGGTCCTTCTCTGATCTCAGGCCTAGTTCTATGTTAAATCTTAACTCTGTTTTTCCTTGAGAGTATGCTAAAGAAGGTCTAGATTTTGATGACCTCTGACCTAATCTTAAGCTGCCCTTTGTGTATTCATTGAGAGTTGCCTCTGAGTATGTAAAAGCAGGTCTGGATTTAAATGATATCTAACCTGATCTCCAGGCTGAAATTGGGTTTCTTTCCTTCTTTCACCTTCACCCCTTATTGTTCAATCCCACCATCTATCCTAAGGATCCTTTAGTATAGATGACTTGCCCTATGGAAAACCTTGCTCAGTTGTTATGTAATTAATCCCCTTTCATGACTCCATAGCCCAATGGATGGCACATTCCTAACCTATCCTCTTTTGCCGAAACATCTTGTTGCTTTTTTCCTTTCATTCCATAACCTTCTCAGTTTATGATCTCCAACCCAACAACCAATCAAATCATTTAAAACCCCCCCCTTGTGCTTCATACCTAGCCTAATACCTCATTTTGAGCTTTCAAAGATATATCATTCTTTGTTTTAATGGACAGATCCCTCTCCGGATCCAGGAGGGCTAGATCCTAGGATCCCAAAGCGGTTATGATGTTGTCTAGTCTTTTGGTCTTGCCAATCTGGCCAAAACACTGGAACCCCAATAGGTTGTATGACTAAACAAGACTTTCTTTTCCCAAAAGTAGTGGTATTTAGGCTTGCACACTTTCAACAATACTCTTTTTAGTATGGGGATTTACCTCTTCTTTTTTCCTGCCTTCCTTTTCTTCTTTTCTTTGTTTTTGTGTTTCATTTTTCTGATCTTTCATCAAGCAATGTTATGTACAATGAATGAAGCTTCAAACTAGGAATTTCAAAAAAATTAATGCTTGAGTATCCTTCCATTGACAAGACCTCCAAATAACTCTGTTCCATCTAGTTCTTGTAGGAAGAAGGCATTGTTACCTCTAGCTGAATGGATGATGTATGGACCCTTCCATATATTTTCAAATTTTCCATGCTTTCCTTTGTCTTCTCTTCTTGAATCCCACTTCAACACTTTGTCTCTAATCTTGAAATCATTTGCCTTGGTCCTTGTGTCAAATATATTCTTAATGTTCTCTTGCATTGCTTGTGTTCTATTGTAAAATTCTTCCCTTGATTGTTGTAATTGAATGGTTTGGTTCAGCCTCCTTTGCATATCATTCTCTTCTGATTGTACTTCTTGGAGGAGCTTCATCACTGGGATTCCCAAAAATGTTGGAAAAATTGCATCCATGCCATACACTAGTTGATAGGGAGACACGTTAATTGATTTTTTGCTTGTTAATCTGTCAACCCATAGTGCATGCACTAGTTTGCTATGCCATGACTTTCTGTTCTATTCCAACAACTTCTTGATGATGTTCACCAAACCTTTGTTAGAGGACTCAGCCAGCCCATTACCTTGAGGGTAATAAGCTGTAGAATTCCCCAGTGTGATGTGAAATTTGTAGCAAAAGTCCACCATTCTCTTGGACTTAAATGCAACAACATTATCGGTGATGATTTTTCTTGGACAACCAAATCTGGACAAGATGTTGGTTTCAAGAAATTTGATGATTACTAAGTGAGTGGCATTCCTTGAGGGGATGGCTTCTATCCATTTGGTGAAATAGTCAGTTTCATTCAGGATCCATTTTTTTTGGGCAGAGGAGGCAGGGTGGATTTCTCCAATAAAATCTAAACCCTGCCGTTGAAAAGGAGTTTCAACACTGATAAGATGCAATGGCAAAGGCAATAGTTTTCTCTTTCCATCAAAGACTTGGCATTTATGGAAAGTCATTACTAGCTTATGGATATCAGGGAAAAGAGTGGGCCAATAGAAACCAACTCTAAGGATTTTGTTGGCAGTGGTTTTCTAGTAGAGATGACCTCCACATTCTCCTTCATGAAACTCATGCATGATTCTATCCACATCATCTTCAAGTGAACATTTAAGCAAGATACCAACATAATTTTTCCAATATAAAGCTTTATTTAGAATGCAGAAATTTATAGCCTTTAGTTTCAAGAATCTAGCTTTTGTTTTGGATAAATCAAGAGGATAATTTAGATTAAAAAGCACATATAATATATCAACATACCAGAGTGAGTTCATAAATGCTTCTTCAATGGGTGTAGTTACCAATTCCTCTTGTTCATCCAAGGAATGTATCATGTTTATGTATAGTGCTTGAAAGTTTTCTTCAGCCATGAGATTGGCAAGTCCTTGTCCTTTGATTAGTTTGGTGGGCCTGATTTCTAGATCATATCCTAAGATGACAACAATCCACTTAACCCTTTTACCATCAGGATCTTGATTCAGTATGTCCTTAAAAACTGTATGTGGAACAAAAGAAATGACATGGGAATGCAAGATGTAAACTCAGAAATATTTTAATGCTTTGATTAAGGAAAAGGCTTGTTTTTCCATGATGTTATATTTCATAGGTGCATATCTCAATGCCTTGCTGAAGAAATCTATGGGTTGTTCTTGTCCCATCATGTTCTTTTGTAGCAATACTGCAGCAATAGTGTGTTTTGATGAAAATGAGAAGATGAATAAGTCCTTGGTAAATTCAGGGTTGATTAGAGCTGGTGTTTGGGTAAGTGCTTGTTTTACTAGTTCAAAGGATTGTTTGGATTTTGTGGTCCACTTGACTCCTAATTCTCTTTTCAGCATGTTTTTAATGTTTCGTAGGAGTTCTGCAAGTTTTTGTATGAACCTTCTTAGGAAGTTGATCTTTCCAATGAAAGATTGCAGCTCTTTAATGTTCATAGGGTGGCTGATCTGCAATATACCCTCAATCCTTTTTGGGTCTATCTTAATCCCTTCTTCATATATGATGTGGCCTAAGAGTTTTCCTTCTTGAAGACAAAACATAGTTTTCTTAGGATTTAAAGATAGACCATACTTCCTACACTTTTCAAAGACTTTTGTTAGGTGAACTAGGTGTTCCCCATCGGTTTTAGAATAAACAGTGATGTCATCAAGGTAGATCACAATGAAGTAACCTATATATTCGGAAAAAGAAATTTCCATGGCTCTTTGGAAAGTGGGCCCCGCAGTCATTAACCCAAAAGGCATTTTGACATACATGAAGGTGCCCCAAGGTGTAGTGAAGGAGGTTTTGTGCTGATCACTCAGAAGTACTAGCACCTGATTGTAACCTGAAAAACCATCAAACAATGATATTATTTTAGAGCCTACTACCCTTTGCAGTATACGATCCATCTTAGGTAAAGGGTAGTCATCTTTTAGAGAGGATTTGTTTAAATTTCTAAAGTCTATGCATAGCCTAATCTCCCCTATTTTCTTTCTCACTGATACAAGGTTCGAAACCCACTCTGAGTACCTAAGTGGGAATATGATTCCAGAATCATACATCTTCTTTATTTCCTTCTCAACTAGAGGCACTAGGACAGGGTTTATTATTCTCAATTTCTGCTTGAATGGTTTCTGGTTTTCCTTAAGAGGAATCTTATTTTGAATAATGTTTGTGTCATAGGACTTCAAGTCATCATAACCCCATGCAATCACATCCTTAAATTCTTTGAGTAGCTCTATGTATTTCTTTTTTATGTGAGGTGGTAGAGTTTTGGACAAATTTATCATTTTGGGTTCTTCTACACTGCCTATGTTGCATTCTTCTACATCAGTCTCGGTGGATTCCATTTTTGGCTTCCTAGCAACATCATTGAAATCAAACAGCTCTTCTAAGGGGAAAATACCTCTTGGTAATGAGCTATCTTTGCATTGCAATACCTCAAGGTATTTTTGATCTGGATCCCCACAAAATTCTACCTCATGAAGGTGTTCTAGCAGATTTATATCTGCAGTAGGAAATGGCTCTGTTTTGTGTGTTTGTTCTTCATTAAGGCAGTCTTCTTCGTGATTCAAGTCTAGTTTTGGCATTTCAAATTAATTTTTGGATTGTAATAAGTCCTCAATGTCTTTGTCACCTTCAAATACTTGCCAATAATCTAATTTATCAGGTACTGTAGGTCTGCTTTTGATTTATACCATGTATTTTTCATTGGCATGAGGTAATTGGCAAGTGCTAGCAGCAAGGTCTAGTTCATTGGCAAGGCTGTTTTGAGCTCTTGGGATAGAGGTAAGTTCATATTTCTCAAATGTCTTCAGGAGGTCTAAGGAAACATTCCTATATTATCTTAGCCTAGGATTCTTGGTTGAATATTCTCCTTTGATTTTCCTACTGATTAGCTCAGAATCTCCTTGAACAGAAATCTTCTTAGCTCCTATGTTTTTCAACCATTGCAATCCTAAGAGAAAAGCTTCATACTCTGCAATATTGTTTGTACATTGAAAATCTAGTTTGTAAGAGTAACCTTCATTAGTGTTGTGTATCCAAAAACCTGCTCCTAAACCAACTTTGCCACAAGAGCCATCAAAGCTCTTGTTCCAAAGTGTTTCAAGTTCAGATTCACCATTATGTTGTGGTTCATGGCTGCAAGGGTTTTGACTGTTAAGTTCTTGATTTTTTGTTTTCTTTGATTGTTCTGACAGGTCTTGTTCTTCCTTCTTTTCATTTACTTGTTCATTAATGTCATCTCCATTGTACAAGATAAATGAGTCAAGGTCTGAATGGATAGAATAGAGAGGGGTGTTGTTTGGACTATCTTGGCTACTTACCATGTATTTCATGTGAGATTCTTTGTACAGTCTTCTTGTTTGGTTAAATACTGGAATGGTAGCATATGTCATGTCCACTTGGAGGTTTCCTTGGAGTTTGGATCCCCATTATCTAGATTAGAGCATGCCATACTTTGGGGGAATGTTAGCCACCACAATGTCCATGACTAGGCTCTTAGCTGGTATTTGTGCCAGATTGACACACAGATCTTTGATCAAATCTAGGCATTTAACTCTACTTGAATCAAAAGAGGATAGGTCTTTGTAAGGTTTGGTCATTTCGAGGCCTAATATCTCCATCACTACCTTTGGGATGAGGTTGTGTGAAGCACCTGAGTCTAGCATAACATTGTGTAAGATTTTATCATGGATGTTTAAACTGACATAGAATGGAGGTACATATCCTTCTTGATATTTTCCCTCTACCTCAGGTCCAAAAAACAACTCTGGTTTGTCATCAGTTAGATTCAGAGTATCAGTGTCATCTCCTATGTTCAATGCCTTCAAAACTTGAGACCTGTATACATCCTGAGTTACTAGTTCAATAAGAGGTATGACTATTTTGATCTTGGAAATCTCTCCCTCAAAATTGAATGGTGTTGGTGTTTTTGGCATATTTACATTAGTTTTATTACACATAGTCTTTTCAACAACTTTAGTTTGCTGAATTTTATTTGGAATGTTAGTTAAAGCAGTTTTTTCAGGGCCACTAGTTGATGTACTAGGGAAGCATTGGCCACCACTATGTTGGTTGGTTTTGTATTTGCTCTGATTAGGAGTTTTAGCCATTATGTTGGTGTTTTCTGTTGTCTTTTTAAGAATGTTTTCAAGGGTTTTTCTAACAGCAGTTTCTAGCTTTTTTTTCTTGGAGGCATCTTGGTTTTTCTTACTCCTAAGGTTATACTGCCTATGAACCTCCATGATATCATTTTCAAATCCTAGCTTGTACTCTTCAGTATCCTCATAGTTTCTTTCGGTTTGGTTTGGGGAAAACACACCTTTTTCTTCTTCTGTAAGAAAAAAAACATCCTCACTATCAGAGCCTATTAGATTTACATGGTTTCCTTCCGGCTCTTCAGCCTCTCTTTCCTCTTCATCTACATAGTTTTCTTGGAAAGGAGGTCTAATTTACTGGTCATTGCCTCTTTATCTGATTTGAGGAGGGTCTCTTCTGAAGTTTTGGTTTTTATTTCTGTTATGAGGATTTTTTTGGTTTTCCCTAGGAGGTGCTCTTTCATTTAAGTTGATTCCTTCCATCATTCTTTCCATTGTCCTAACTAGATTTTCAATTTTAGCATCAGATGTGGAGGCCATAGTTTCCTCTTTGTATGTAACCTTCTTCTCTATCCTAAATATAGCCCTCTTCTCAATTATATTGGCTTATACACTCACAACTCCCCTTTGCATGTCTTCTAAGGTTAGGGGATATCTTTCTCTCAATTGGTAGGCCATCTCAGGATCAAATCCACCTCGAAACTTTACTAAGGTAAGGCCTTGTGGGGGTTTCATGTGAGGTGGGAGTGCATTGTATACACTATTGAACCTAGTGTAGTAGTATTGGACACTTTCCCCAACATTTCTCTTAATTTTATTATATTCTGAGAGGATTTGAAGAGAATTTTTCTTAGTCTCCCACTTGTTTATGAATGTTTGATAAAGGCAAGGGAGGTCATGTATGCTATTAGGAGTTAAGTTTTTGAACCATTTATTTGCTTTTCCTCCTAGACTTTGAGCAAACATTCTCATTTTTATGGTCTCCTCTTCTATTTCTTGGTAGTAAAAAGCATCATTTATTTTGTCGACATGCTGTTGGGTAGTTGTAGAGTCAGCCCTAGTAAAGTGAGGGATTTTGGATTGGTAGTCCTGTGGCATAGGCAGTAAAGGTTGAGGTAGTACCATAGGGGCATACCATGCTGCCATGATCAAAGGTAGTGGAATCCAAGGAGGATTTACAAGAGGAGGGTTTATGAGTGGAGGTGGAGGCTGAAATGGAGTGGTTTGCACAATGGATGTATGAATGGGAGTGGCAGTTGTACTTGGACCAACTGACTGATTTTGAGCAGATCTGGAATGGAAGGATTCAAAGTGTTGGAGAAGCTAAAAATCATGAGGAGCGGAAGGAGAGGCTTCTCTACTAGGACTCTGCTACAATTCTGTAGGCTCAAGGTCTATCTAGTCTATCCCACTTTGAGACTTAGTTATGAATAGGTTTCTTCTATGGTATAAGTCAAATTGGGTATCTTGCAAGGCTGTGAGGTTTTCAGGGAAAAAACTTGCTTTGTGAATGGGTCTAACAATAGTTGAGTCTTCAGTCCTAAAATTTTTCCATAATATTATTTCTGGGTCATCAACTATGGTAGGAGGGTTTGGGTTAGGGTGAGATCTAGTGCTGATTCTTTGTGAAGCTAGATTTCAGACCCAAAACACATAGAGGCTGAAATTTTATGAGGGTTTTGAAAAATAGACCTATCTATAAGGATACTAAGTTAACACAGTATGTAATTGGGATTTACACTATTATGACTAATTGATACATTCCCAGGGGAGTCTATGAGAACTAGTGGCGTCAACAGGGCTACTGAAGACCAGTGGAGTCACTAGGTGGATGATGTTTTTAGTTTGAGGATATGTACTTGTTGTCCACCATCAACAACTAAATACCAATCTAGAGATGTTTTTTGGGTTTCCTAAGTTCTTTATGTAACACTAAGCTTTTCAACAAGTGTTCTCCAGTATATTCACCATGGTGCTAGTATGATGAATCAACTAGATATCACTCTTGGCTAACACTTGATTTATCTAAGTTTGATAGGGGATTTATGATTTCTTAAGGAATGTCTAAGCGTGTTACTTACTCAGTCCCCAGTGGAGTCACCGTTATGTTAGGTCCCTATAATTTGTCAAATTGGAAAGAAAAAATTGAACAAGGGTAACATCAAACCAATATTTGGAGCCCTAGGACTTAGCCTTCTTGGACTCAGAGAGGGCTCTCTCTATATTTGTGTGAAAGATGTAACTTGTACGATTTTAGGGTTTTGATTTTAGGCTAGTTATAATTATAGGGTTTGTTTCTTTATTTTTTTGGTTGGGTAGGTTATCAAGTAGAATAGATAGAGTGAGAGAGATTTAGAACATTGGGCTATGGAGTCTACAAAAGGTCTTGAAAAGTACAAAAATAGGTCAAGGGTGTTTCAAAGGGAAAGTTAACAAAGTCAAATGGATCTTCAAAGCTTATGTGAGTGAAATGAACATTAAATTGTGAGATTAGTAGGTGTAAAGGGCAGTTAAGAATCCTTTAAAAAATACTTTAACAAGAAGGGCCTTTAAGGTCACTATGCATAAATAAATAACCAAAGACAAGGCATACCATAAACTTCTTTGATCTAAATTTCACCTAGTAAACCCTAAGATAACAATCCAGCAAACCCTAGAGAGCAAGGAACTTGTAAATTCTCTAGTGATTTCACCTTCAAGAAAAGAAAAAATTCAAGATAACATATAGTAATGATCAAAGAGCAGGGAACTCCTAAATTCCTGAATCAAACTATGAAATACCTTCAAAGAAACTATTTAAGATGGAATAAAGGACAGGGCAAACCATAAGCTTCCTCAGCCAAACACTAATTAGCAATAACTCAAAGAAAAGGCCTCAAAAACAATGTTTCAAGTATACCAAAGGACATGGCTAACCATAAACTTCTTTGGCATTGGCTCCATTAAATCATTCTAAAGACAAACAAGATGAGTGGGACTAGAGAGAAATTAAGAATTCTTTAATCTGACCTAGCAGAGGAAAAAATTAAAGAAATGGAAGCAGACAGACTTAAGTCGTTTCTAACAACATATCTTAAGCTAAAATTTATATTCTATTGCAAGAGAAAGATGCAAAATATGGAAACATAAGAATACAAGTGTAAAATCAGAGAAAACATCACCATTAACCATGTTCATGAAGCCTGCAAATGTGCTTGTCTCATTGATATTCAGTCCAAAACCTTCACAATGCTCCAAAGCCAAAAACTCCTTACAGCTCAAAGTCTATAAAGTGTATCTCAACAATAAACAAACATGAACAATGAGGCCCTCATGCAGTATTTAACTTGCAAAGGAGGGTCAAAACCCTAGCTAGGGTTCCAAAATGTCATTAAATACATCATAAATGCATTTGACCATTGTGACCATGCAAGGCCCAAGGCACAAATATCCCAACTGCAAAAATAACTTCTATCATAAATTCTAAGCTAATTCTAGAGATATTTGCTTATTAAGCCATAAAAATATCTTTTTCATTTACTCCTTGTGTATTTTGTTGACTTTATTGCAAGGGCATAGCACCAAGGTTCAAGGGCGCAGTGCCAACACTTGGAAAATCACCTATTTTGTAGCTGAGATTTGGAGTCCTTCCCGATGTCCAAATGAGCTCCATGATAGCTCATTGGAAAGCATTTCTAGTATAATTTCCAAATATACCTTTATTTTTTAGAATGGAGTCCATTTACCAGCTCAAAAATCCATTCTCCCAAGACTGCTAAGGGCGTAGCGCCAATGCTGAAAAGAAGGCAAAAAAGTGATTTTTTGCTTGTTTTTGGCACTTTTGGAGGACTAGTTTTGCTCCAAATGAGCTAAACGTTTCTGTGAGTGATGTACGTGGCCTTATGAACACAAAAATGCAAATTTTTCTTCCATTTTATTCCCCAAAAAATATCACAGCGCCAGTGGCGTTGCGCACTTGGCCCTTCAAAATAGTCAAAAATTCAAAATATTCAAAAATGTGCCAAAATTTGGATTTGTCTTGATGATCATGTTTGGGATGCTTGTAGGGATGCATCAGCAAGAATGCCAAATTTTTATTTTTCTTTTTCCTCCTTTAGGGATTGAATATTTTCAAGGTCTCTTTTGAGCTTGGCCCTTGCAATCTTGTTTCTTAAGGCATAATGCCTTGCCATATTCTTTTGCATGTCTAGGTCTCTCGTGGTCTTCTCCAGATGATCCTCTAGGTGCAAATTTGCCCTCTCTAGCCAAGATTCCCTATCATAGTCTATTTCCATGGCAAGCAACACACTTGGAGTGAACTGCTCTCCCTATGCTACCTCCTACTCCCTTTCTTTGTCTAAGGCTTTCTTTAATCCAATTGTCCTTGGCCTCTTCCTAGGAAGTTGTTCTTCCTCTTCTTTAGTGTCATTATGAGTGCCCAAGACCTCATCTCGCTTTGCCTTGACTTTCCCAGCCTCTTTCTGAGCTCTGATAGCTCTGATCTCACATATGGCTTTCTATGTCTCCAACTACTTGTTTTCAACCTCAAGGAAGTTTTTGACATTCTTAGCCCTACCAATATTGTCTTGCAGCTCTCTAATCTGGGCATCCTTGCTTTGGAGAAGCATGCTTGTGATTCTCTACTCATTTTAATCATCATTTTCAAGGTGAATAAGTTGAAATTTTTGTTTAGTCTCATTTTTGTCTTCCTCTTCTTAATCAATGACCTTTTCCTTACCTTTGTCAAGATTCTTGGTTGATGTAGAAGGCATGGCCCCTTGCCTCTTAAGGGCATCAAACACATGCCTATTTCCCCTCTGGTAGGTCAAAGGAAAAGGCTCAATGTTACTCATCTTAGTGCCATCTGCCTGACTGCCATCATTATTACCATCATCACTGCTCTCATGGTTCTTTGACCTACTGCCATCATCCTCACTGCTCTCTGCCTCATTTCCATCTGTTTCACTGATATGTGCCTCACTATTTTCTTCCTCATTGTTTGATTCCTCATTGCCATCTCCCTCACTATTTGATGCACTGGTACCATGAGATGATGGTGAGGGATTGTGAGAGGGTGATGAAGGAGGACCATTATGAGTTGAAGGTATGTGAGTGGATGGTGAAGCATGAGTAGTGGGGTGTGATGGTGAAGGAGGAATGGGAGGATGAGAGGATAAAGGTATATCTTTCTGAGGATGGGCTTGTGGAGTAGTAAACACTTAATTTTCAATGAAGGTCTCCCATGGAATGCCCTTCTGTTGTAGTTGGTGCATAAACACCATTTTGATAAGAGAGTGCTAAAATAGGCTTTGCATCTGTTGAGGATAGTCTCTCTTTTGCACTATGTAGGAAATTTTATTAATGCTTCTGTAGAGGTAATAGGGTATATGTAGCATCCTCACTCTAATAAAGTGCATAAGAAGCCTGATGTGGTAGGAGTAAAGACGGGAGAACCTTCCCTCACATGTAAAATACTTCATGATAATTCTTATCATAGGTGCATATCTATCAAGTAGGTGAGAGAAAGTAAAAATGGATTTACTGTGGTATTTGTACGTAGGTTCTAGATAGGGTTCAAAGTAGCTCATGTCTAGGTTAGCTTGCTTGAACCATTTCTCCCCTACACTAGGTATGCTTGTGGCATTGGCAATAACATCTGTAGATAACTCAAAGGTGACCCCTCCAAGGTTAACTTTTTTTTCATGCAAGTTAATGATAAAGAGTCTAGTTAGCTCAGGGTGGTTTTGCACTTGCTGCACATTTTCACAAAAATCAAAGCATCCTACATGCTTGAAACATGAAACAGTTAGGGGAGATGCCATTAGCTCCCTTGTGTTTGGGGGTTCAAATCTATTTATCTTTCCACCATTGTGCTCATGCCTCCTTGGCATTTAGCCTTCTCCTCCACTACCACTATCTTCTAACATTGTAAACTCTGCCTTTGAAAAACCCTAGGACTACAAATGGAAATGAGATGAAGGGATGGTGATGAAAAAGTCAGGTCTGCAAGTGAATGAGATGAGTGAGTGAGGGTATAGGTGTATAAGAATGAGTGAGATGCTAAAAAACTTAATGAAAACCCCAGTTGTGCAATTAAACTTTGTTTTGAAACACTTTTGGGCTGATGTCAAATTGAGATGAAGGATGGCAATGGAATGTCAGCCTTTGCAAGTGGAGGGACTGATTGAATGAATGGAATGGGTGTAGGGATAACTTAGGTGAATGAAAAACCTTCAAACATTGTAATCCCTCTGTTTATCACTTATTTTCTTTATAGGTAGATGAAATAATGGTAAACAGTGATGTCAAGTTTAAGCCTTAGGGTAGCCTCTTAGGGTTTCAATTTCTTTCCATTAAATGATGGAAAAAATGCTTGAAAATGTGGTTAGGGCATCCACTTACCCTTTATCAGTGCCTTGGATGACCTTGGAGGAAGCTTGAGAGAGATTTGAAGTGGTATGAGTGGCTAAACTGCTTATAAATCCCTCCTGGACAAGGGTGCAATGCCTAAGTTGAGGGCGTGGTGCTCAATCCCATGCACGCAACGCTCAATCCCAAGCGCGTAGTGCCAAGGTCTTCTTTACCAATCCTGTCGAGTAAGGGCACAGTGCCTTCCCTAGCATGTAATGCTCACTTCCAGGCACACAATTCCTTCATAATTTGCATGGAAGAAAAGTGCCAAGGGCACAACGCCCGATTCCAGGCGCACAACGCCAAGCTGAGCACATAGCGCCAAAACAATTTGCCCAATTTTGACTTGAAAATGCCCAAATTCTTCACTCCTGAATGCTCTGATGGTTTTGCAAGGAAAAAATGATTTGTTTGAAATACAAAATGACCTTTTATAGGCTTGAGAATTAGATTTAACTTTGCAAACCCACTTTCCTAATGTTTTAAGCCTTTTTCACTTTCTCACTAATGTTTTTTGACTTTTGCTCTACAGGTGACTGAAAACATTAACTTGGCTCTGCTTTTACTCCTTGAGGCATGACAGGTTGATTTTGATAATTTTTTGATGATTATACATACCAACATCCTCAAACCTTCTGTGGTTTCCATTGTGAAGTTCAACTAAACCTTTCACCTTTTCTCACTAACCCTCTTACACTTTTTGCATGCAGGTTGATAAAATGATGAATTTTACCTTTCTTTTGGTCATGGAGGCATTAAAAATTCATTATAACACCTTTGGGATTTAGCCACGTAGCAACTTCTTCAAATTCTTGTGTAATTCCACCATGGGGTTCAAGTTACCTCTTTTGCTCATTTAGACATGGAAAGCTCATTTTTATAAGTTTGGGATCTGGTCACACAGTGACCTCTTCAAAATCCTTTTGCTTCCACCATGGAGTTCAACTCATCATTTCACCTTCTATGGATATTTTCCCAAAACCCTAAGTATATGGAGTGCTTTAAGACAATCATCATTGTTTTATTCAAGTTCTCTATAGCCCTTTCAAGTTCATTCATTTCTGTCCAGTTCACCTCACCTTTTTCCTTATCTCATCAATCTTTTCTGCTAGGTTTTCTTCATGTTTGGCTTTATGTGTCTCGTCCAAGTCATTTCTGCAAGTGGTCACTATTTTGGCACTCAACTAGGCCTTCAAGCTCAAAACCCTAGTTTTACTGAAGACCAAATGTTTCCTCCTTTCCCTGCTGCAAGTTGTCTTTATTCAAGAGCAGACCACCTACCTCATCAATACCTTCTGCTGATGGAAACTCCAACACTCCTGCAGAAGTGCCAAAGTTTGTCTATTTTCCTCATGTATAGACTTTGAAACTGAATGGATAGTATTCTTTGGAACTCCTTTAGGTCCTTCTTGAATTACCATGTCTTAACATTCCATTACATATGAGCTAGATTCTAGCAAAGGAAAAGCAATACCTGAAACATCAATGATGACCTTAAAACATGTGAAACCCTAATTGACCTAGTGGGAGGGTTCTTTGACCTGATCTTGATTGAAAATTGGCTTGGAGGCTTGAAGTGAAAAATAGAGTATTTGTCAAAGTGCTGTATTGAAGATCCAAAATCTAATGTACTTGATTTATGTAAAGAGCCTACAGAGATAGTTTTGAGGTCATCAATGCTTGAGGGAACTGGGGAACATGGGAAAAAGTGAGATATAGGAAACCCTAGAGGGAAAGTGGAGTTATGGACAAGGGAAAAAATAGTAATGAGGTCATAGGTAGGAAAGAAGGATGGATATGAGAGGCATAAGCCTAGAAGGAGTCTTTTAGGAATGACAGGGTGACCATGAAATGGAAATATTGATAGAATAGTGAAAAAAAATCTATAAGGATAATGAAGGCAGTGAGATTTCTGAAACTTACAATGTTCAAGGAACGTTGTTTTCAGAAATCCAGAACCAATCTATAGTCATATACAAATAGTGAAAAATACTGATGACTAACAAGTCCACAAACCATTACTTCACTGACATATCATGCAACTGTAACAACTACTTCACAACATCAAATATTAAGAAAATAGATACAAAAAACACATAAGAACATCATAATATCATCCCCAACACTTATTCTTTATTATGATAATTCTTTGAATACATCTAATCTCGACCTGTGAACTAAGCTATAGGTGGTATGTGCACTAAGCTGCAGACTCTTCCCAGGTATTTGCACACTCAGCTGCAGATCCTTCTACTCTCTCCAAGATATAGATTACAATATTCTCATCGACCTAAGAATTCATGATTCTAAACATATAATTTCAATCCTTTATACACTATTACATGATACATCATTACAATGCCATGTTACAAATACCATGGGCTCCTTAAAACATGAAACTATAGCCCAAAACCCATTACAAATTAGTGTGCTTTACAAAAAGGAGGGTCTCCGACCCACCCCGAAGTGCCTATGGCACCGCACAGTATATTTAGAATGCTTCACTGCATGGTCCATTTCGTGCTCCACTCCCCAAAATTTGGAGTTCTTTGCCAAATCTAGGCCAAGTTGTGTTGTGCCTAACAAATATTAGAAGTTGCAACCCATTCTACAGACAATATCAATGAAATGAAACAAAAACATGTAAAATATCCTTCAATACAGAAAGGTAAGAATCTGAAAACCCATTATATTTTCCAACCATGGAAATTTTTATAGGAGTTGTAAGGTTATCATAGCATGCTTCTCTCACAATTGACTTCTCTAAATATGGCATTTTATAAATTCTTAATATAGTCAACTATTTCATCATGTTCCTTTTAATCCCTTAGAGATAAAGGGACATGCCAAATGTTTGATACACCATAAATATTAAGATTTTGCTTGCTAGAACATGAAAAAACTGAGCTAGCTTCCCCTTAGTATTCTCTAGTAAGGGATGAGAAATTTGACAAACTAGCAGATGTAGGGATGCATTTCCCCTTTAAATGTAAATAATAGGATTTCCGAATTGTCCCAACTTATTTCTCTTATTAATTTTTCCAAGATCTTTATATTTTTTTGTGGGACTTGGGGCTTCTCCATTTTGTGCTCTAACATTATTTAGGTATGGATATAATAGGATTTATGTAGCTATTATGAGACCTAAGAAAACTGTAGATGGTTTTCCTAATCATGAGTGCAATTATGGGTGAAATTGAAATCCAACATAGAAAGGATGGCCAACTAACTTCATTATCTCCATCCAATTACCACTTTCATCCTGTTACACGTTATTTTGTCACCATGACATTTGAATATCTATATAGGTTCATAACTATCTATATTTTTCTCCCTTAGAGGTCAAAAACCCTAAAGTTCCTAAACCAAGTCTTGGAATTAGAGAAAAACTCATTAAAACCCTAAAAAGTCTAACTCTGCACTTTTCCTAGCCCTTGCCTGTGGATCTGCAAATATTTGTTCTATAGCCTGTGGCACATCCCACACTTTCTTCTTATAAAAGCCACAGACCCCCGTAAAAGGTAAAATAAAGGAAAAAGTAAGTTCTAGAAGCCCAGCTGGTTGAATATTCTCCCAACTGGAAGCTTCTAGAAGAATGTTCAGTTCAAGCTTCATCCCTCCAGTCATGGAGCTCTATCCCTTCATTCATGGATTTTATCCCTTGGTATTTGGAGCTCAAATCCCTTCATGAGAGGAATCCATCCCCCTCTTCATGGAACTAAAACTACCTCCATTTCCATATAAATTGAGCTCATGTTTCAGTCTCAAGGGTAGATGGTAGCTTGAAAACGCACATATGGTAATTGCTGAAGAAATTCTCAAGAGAGAATACTCTCTATGCTAGTCATCCTTGGTATGAGAATGATCACACACTCACAACCATAACTTCATGCTAGTTTGGAGAGAATAAGGCTTGTCAAACCGAGAGGAATGGTTGTTCAGGACCCCGGAAGAACCTGCATAACATCAAGGCGAAAGGTCGTAAGGTTACTTCTTGTATACAAGTTAATACAAATGGATTCCATTTTCTCATTGAATTTTTCATTTATCTATTTGAGTAATTCAATTCTTAGATTCCTTGATCACTTAGATAGATTAGTGTTTTCTCAATTATTATATCTTGCAGGTGATTTTAATCCTTTTATCTATCTTTGATTAAGGATTTATCCGTGTAACAAAATGGTGACTCCATTGGGGATAATGAACTTAGTTTTCCTTTTTGTTTTTAAGTTTGAATTTTAAACAGTTTTCTGATTTTGATTAGTCTAAAACTGGGTTGGGTAGATAACTTACTAGAATCCCTGAAAAGCAAATCTGAATTTTATTTTTTCTGTATTTTTCATGGTCTCCGCGGTTTTTATTTAAAAATAGTACGGTAGCCTCTGCATTTTTTATTTCAGAACAGTGTGGTACCACACGTTTTTCTATTATAAACTGTAGAATTGTGGAAAATTTGTGAAAATTAAGAATTATCTTTTCTAGAGCCATATTACCAGATTCTCTATGTTTTCCCCAACTTGTCTTGACTGTCAAAGTCTTATGTGTGAATTTCTTTCAGCAATTTTTTGTGTTTGAGTGATTTTTCAGTTGATTTTCATTTTATGAGTAAGTGTTTGCCCTATTTTCTTTCTTCTCTAAATCAGAAACTTTCATATACCTTAGCTGATTGGTATGTTATCATTTTCTTGCTGAGCCATTGAACTTCTCGCAAATCTTGCTTTTATGAAAAATGAATTTCATTTTCATTTGCAAATTTAGAAGACCTTTAAGCTTTATAAGGCCTAAATTTCACATTAAACCATTATTGGATGTTTTTTATTTTTGTTGAGATAAGCAAGAAGTTTCTTGGTTAGATCACAAAGTAAGCGGAAACATCCTCAAAACTTTCTAGATAGAGTTCAAAATTAGTGTTTTCTTTTAGTTTTGAATTTTATGTTTTAGGAATTTTTGATAGGTTCTTCTTTTTGGAAATAGTTTGTTAAATTATTTGTAGTTTCTGATCTGATTGATAAAGGATTTCATTTCAAACGAGTTATTGATTATTTTATGAAATTGAGTTCTTGAAGAAACTGTCTTCTTTTCAAATATTTTTGTTTATAAGAGAAAGAATTGGTGCTTTGAAAATGATCTAAATCTCTCAAATCTTTCCTTTAAATAGGTTTCATTGAAAAGAAAAAGAGTTGCACTTCATTTAGATGCATATTAGCGTATTTTTTAGTCAGGTCATTAAACATCATCGAAGTTTCACTTCCATACCTTCTGTCTTAAGAAACAGCCAAATTAAAAACAATGCCTTAATTAAAATCAATCTAGATATTTTACAATTTCTAGGGCTCTTTTCCGCCAACATAGCTTAAGCTAGTGTCTTGGAAAAGGTTGTAATTAACATTCCAAGGCAGTTCAAATAAACAAGTAGCAATCTTGCAGTAGGAAAAATCCAATTGTAGCATGTATGCTTTGGGAAGCTCTTCTTAAAAGAGTCAAGCACGAGATCATGTCCGAACCAGTGAGGTAATAATACCTATCTCATTGGGAAAGATAGCAGATGTGCACGAATTAAAAACAGTAAACCTCGGATAGACCATTGTCGAGGAGCCTGGGGTCACTTGTTGGTAAACCTTGGATTATCTCAAGGAGCCTTCAAGGGGATTGAGCTAGTTACTATGCCCTTGCGTGTATATCGGATCGTAGACTGTTACCCTAGTTATATTTGTTCCTGTTGGTGACCATAGTGGCTATAATATTTAGGATTTTTTCCCAAGGTGATGGTGGAGGGAAGGTCCAACTGTACCTGGAGCAGACATCGACTAGACTCACTTGGACTTTCCAGAGGGTTCCCTTCACTTCGAGATGGTTTAAGTGGAGAAACTTGCACCAGACTATTTCATTAAGCAGGTTTTCAGGGTAACTGTTCCAACCACCATTTCTACATTAAAATTCTACAATGTTGGATTTCATCACCAACTAGTGTTTCTATTGTGAGAATTTACTGTTTGTGTGTGGATTGATCTCTTAGATTTTGTAGGTGTGTGATCAATTTGATTGTTTCCTTAGAGACTTTAGGATATTTTATTGAAATTTTCTTTGATTTCGTGTGTTAATATTTTTAATCGTGGCTGAATTACTTAGAAAATCACGTAGAATGCAGGGGAAACCCCCTGAGTACACACCAAGCCAGTTAGAAAAACTTAAATCTGAGAAAGGACAATCATCAGGGACTGGATCAACTGAATACGAAGAAACATCAATAATTATTCATCCTGAATATGAAGTAGATAAACCTCAAACAACAGAGAGTTCTAAAAACAAAATTGAAATTTCTGAACCAGTTGAACTTGCTTCCACAACTAGTGAATTATCAGCTACTGAACCTGAAATTTATGAACCAAAAACTGAACCTGCTACGTCTGAGCCTACTTTAGAATTCGTTACTTCAACCCCTCGTCGTCCTGATTCACCCAGAGTGAAGTATCACATCACCAAAAATCTTCGTCCTGGTCTCATTAACATTGAAGAAGTTACTGACACAAAGGAAGAAGTTGTTCTTCCTTAAAATAAGGAATCTTTAGATCTTAGGCCACGTGAATTGATTTATTATGGTCCTTTCAAACAAGATCCTTGGTATTCTCAGTTGAAAAAATTTCTACACAATACTGGTCTAAACTATTCACCACCCCAAATTCCTTTTTACGCCATACCAAGAGGTTACAGACCTCCATTAAACATGTCTGGTGAGTCATCCATGTTTGCTGCATCTCCAGAAACATATTTTTATGGTGGTCTGTATGTTCCTGCGGGATATCAGTCACTTTCTGGTACTTTTTCAGGAGCATCTCCTTCTCCCCACACACTTATATCATCACCTAGTCCAAATGAATCATATACCAAAAATTTGAACACATAACAAGTTTATATGATGACTAGAAACATTCCTAACCCTGACCTTCAAGGTAGTAATTTACTGCCTAGGGGGCAACCTCAAGGTAGTAATTTACTGCCTGGGGGGAAACCTCAAGCTAGTAATCTACCACCTAGGGAGCAGCCTCAAGGACAGTACATACCTCAAGGCCAGTACATACCTTAAGGACAATATCAACCTCAAGGGCATTACTCAGTTCAAGGTCCGCAACCTCTTCAAGGACAATACCCAATGCTAGGGAAATCGTCTTTCCAAGGACAACAACCTCCTTTAGGGCCATAGTTTTACCTAGAACAACAATTATTTCAGGAAGGTGGGAATTATCTAGTTAATTATCAAGCATATGTTCCAAATTATCAACCTAGTTATGGTCCTTCTTATACAACACAACCTTCAATGGGACCTCCATATCCTGAAGTAAATACGGTGTGGGATCCTTCACAAGTTCAATAGAATTTACAACCTAACATCCAAATACCCTGTAATCAACCTAGTCAGCTAGTTGGTTACAGTAAAATCCAACAACCTATCCAACCTATCCAACCTACGGTTCCAGTTATACCACAAGTATATGCACCTAGTACAGTTCAGCAACCTGGTCCGAGTACACCGAGAACTCCACCTCAAACTGCTGCAAAAATTTCTGTTCAAGCTACCACACCTATCCCTGGAGTGTCTGTGGCTCTTGTTTCTATATCCCCTCAAGTATAACAACAAATCCCTGTAGTTTCTGCACCGCAACTTGGACCCACAATCCATACTACTGTTCAGATGCCTGCAGGACAACCTGGTACAAGTATGGTTATAACAAGCCAACCTCAATTTTTTTATCAACTGTATCAAGGGAAATATCAATATGGACCTGTAGCACAAAATCCAGTATACCAGCATCAACTGTACCCTGGGTACACGTATCAAATACCAGCTCAACCCCAGTATGATTTGGCTTATCCTGGTTATCTAGGAGGCTTTCCGATCCCAAATGTGCAAGCTATTCTAGGATATCCTGCGTATCCTCCTCTTGGTACTGGTATAGTTCCACAAGGTTATCAATTTACTTTGCAGGACCCAAACCGTCGGTTGCCATTCATAGCAACTTTGGATTCACCTGATTTATCACGCATTATGAATGATTCGATCTTTTATCTTCCATATTGGCCACCAATGCCAAACAAGTTGCCCAGTGATATTCCTAAGTTTGAAGGTAAATCAGGAGAGGACCCTTAAAATCATGTCATGACTTACCACCTCTGGTGTGCATCCAACTCTTTGATTGATGATTGTATTCGATTACGACTTTTTTAGAGAACACTGATAAGTTTAGCTACAAAATGGTACATTAAGGGAATTTTGAGGTCTAAAATGGGCCTCCTAAGAAAAATGTACAACTAAAATAAACTTTATAAGAACCAATAGGATTCAAGATGATGATGTCAACCATGGGGGATGATTCACCATTTTTGGAGTAAAAAAGTAAAAGGATTAAAAAATAATAAAATAATCAAACTACTTTCTTTCAACCAGATTTTAAACTTATCTCCTAAGGGCTTGCTCAAATTTCGAAAGTGGGAATGTATTTCTGATGCAAAATTTATTCCTCATCCAGGAAGGTTGCATACTTTTGATGGACTTTTCTACACGAAAAATGAGAAACACATAAAAAACGTGATTGCAATCACGTTTTTTATGTGTTTCTCATTTTTCGTGTAGAAAAGTCCATCAAAAGTATGCAACATGGGTACTCCTTGGATGAGGAATTAAATTTTTCATCCAACGAGTTTTCCCTCTAAAATTTGATGATTTAATCAAATATTATTTTATTTTTTCCACTATTACATTATAATTTCCTTAGGAGGCCCATTTTAGACCTAAAAATTCCCCTAATGTGGTATATTGAACTACCACATGGCTCATTCAACAATTTCAATGCATTAGCAACAACTTTCTTAACCCACTTTCAGTTGCCAGTCAAATACGACAATAGCACGAAATTACTGACTTCATTAAAAAAATATACGTCTACATACATATCAAATCACATACATGAATGGAGACATAGAAGACATTTAGCGAAAGTCTATATTCTAGATCAGATCTTGGCAGAATGGTTCATCAAATCATTACTTCCAAATATCACTGAAGATGTGGCTAAGGGAAGGGTTGTTATCGAGGAACAGGTCATTGCTCAAGCTCAGTATTTGGACTTAGTATACACATAGTCTAGTACTTTGTATGAGAAAATTCCCGATTTACCACGTCCTGGTCAGATAGCTGCAACTCATTCAGGGTCTCATGCTGCTGATGGTGGAATTGGTTTAGTTAGTGTGAATAAAAGTAAGAATGAGTATTCAAAAACTACTTCTCCGATCATAACTTTACCAGATTCACCAAAGGGAGATTCTTCCCTTGAAACTTATACCGACATTCATGTTGTAGATTCATCTATAGCAAAATCTAAAAGTGATAATAAGAAGAAAGGCAAGAACAAAAGTAAACAGACTTCATCTCCCAAAGAGAAAACCGAAAAGAATGAACCATCTGATGATAGACGAAAACCTTGTTATCCTTATCTGATCTGTGATGAGGATCACTTTACAAAAGAGTGCCCACATAGGACTGAGGTCTCTAAATTCGTCAAAGGTTCACCCACACCCGCTGTATTGAAGGATCATTTTCCTACTCAAGATAGCAAAATGATAGGATCTTCTTTGAATTCATCAATAGATATTTTGATGATGTCTCAGGTAATGGTTGTGACACGATCACAAGACTATAGAAGTAAAAATCCTGTAACTGGTAAAGAGGTTTTAAATTATAATTCCACACCAGCTATGCCTCCTTCAGTTTCTGATCCACTTCATATCGAGAAACCTAATCCCGATTTAGTAATTAAACCACCTGCTAAAGGTGTACTTCGGAAATCAGATTTCAATCCACATGCGAGAGCTGCTCAAAACTACAACATTGTTGAAGACTTGGCAATTTCCCCTTCAGTAATGTCAGCCTTAGAAGTGCTACAATCATGTCCAGCACAAAGGAAATTAATTTTATTAGCTATTGGAGCTATAGATCTTCAGGATTCAAACCTTATGGTCTTCTATTTAGAAAATTTTACACCAAGACTTCCTCATCAGTGGCTTTTTAGATTCCATTATTAGTCAAAAACAGGCGTTGATTTCGTATTGTAATTGATGAGGGGGCATAGACGTGCATAATTTTGTTAAACTGTTGGAAATCACTTGGGTCTCTGACACTCAACTAATATCCGGCAATTATCAAAGATTTTGATGGAAGAGGATTCCATCCATACAGAATTTTATAGGATCTACCTATAGAGGTCGTAGGAAAAACTGTTAATCTAGATGTGGAAGTCATTGACGCCCCTCTATATTACAACCTTCTTCTGGGTCGAAGTTGGTCTTATGATATGATTGTTGTCGTGTCATCCGTCTTTCAGTTAATCATGTTTCCTCATAAAGGAAAGATTTTCAAAATCGATCAGCTGTCATATTATTCGTCTGAACCAGTTTCTGCAGATAGTATCCAACATGTTGGACAATCGATTATCCCTTATGAAGATGTTGGGGTAGGTTTAATAAATATTTCGCTTTAACGGTAACTTTTTTCTATGCCTCCACCTAACGTACCGCACACTATTTCTAATATCAATATGATTACATTGAGCATTATTCCATTTGATGATCCTTGGGTAGTGCCTTTAGAGTCAGAAATGGATTCTTTCAATGGATAGATGCTTTTGAGTCCTTTTGAGATAACATATAAAGCAGTACAGTCATTTTCTAATAAACATTCAACTGATTCAGATCCAATGAATGTGATCACTGAAGAATAATCTTCACTATCTAGCTCAGCCTTGACATCAATTTCTGATCCTTTTCAACAAGTGTTTCATACTGATGAAAGTATTCATGAATTCTTGTCTATGGATAAATTACCTTGGGATGATTTGCATCATAGATCATCACTTTTACTGATTTTTCATCTATTTTTACAATTGACTATGTCAAGGAACCTCAGAGTCCAATATCAATTAAAAATGTATTTTCTGAGATTAATTTGGGAAACATTTCTTCGATTGTTCCTATTGACATATCAGTTAAACCTGGAGTTGTTGAAAACATTCCTATAGGTGCTTCTTGTACAATGGATGAAATTAATACATATAAAGCCCTATTTCAATAATTTCGTGACATATTTTCCTGGTCCTATGAAGAGCTGCCAGGAATCGATCCAAATATTATCGTTCATGAAATAAAAACATACGTGGATGCTAAACGTATTAGAAAAATATTACGGTCGATACATCCACGAAAAGTTGTTGCTATTAAAGCTGAAGTTCAAAAACTACTGCGAGTAGGCTCTATTTATCCAGTCCCTTTAACAGATTGGGTATATAATATAGTTCCTGTTACCAAGAAACAAGGAACTATAAGAGTATGTGTCTATTATAGGGATATTAACAAAGCCTGTCCAAAAGACAATTATCCAAACCCCTATATCGACCAAATCATTGATGAGTGTGCTGGTAATGAAATGTTTTCATTTATGGATGGATTTTCTGGATATAATCAAATAAACATACTCCCTGTTGATCAACCAAAAACAACATTTATATGTCCTTGGGGAACTATTGCTTATTGCAAACTACCTTTTGGATTAAAAAATGTTGGTGCAAATTTTCAAAGACCCTTGTCTTATGCTTTTCATGGCATCAAACATATTGTGCAGCCTTATCTGGATGCTTTACCTGCTCACTCATTACACAGGGAAGATCATCCTACTCATTCACGAGCAATGTTTATGAGACGTAGGCATTACAAGGTTCGTTTGAATCCACACAAATGTGTTTTTCGTGTGCAATCTGGATGATTACTGGGATTCGTTTTTTCGAAAGCTGGCATTCGTGTCAACCCCTCAAAGGTTGATGCCATCATAAATTTACCTCCTCCTTCCACACTCCGCCAACTCCAAACTTTGCAAGGGAAATCAAACTTTCTGCGTAGATTTATCCCGAACTATGTTGAGTTAAAAAAAGGTTTTACCCTGTTGTTGAAACAAAATGTTCCTTTTATTTGGGATGAGATTGCTGATCAATATTTTGATGCTCTAAAACAAGTGTTAACCCATGCAATGTTATTGAATCCACCCAATTACAACCAGGACTACTTTTTATACCTAGCAGCCTCTAATTCCACCATTGGAATGGTTTTAGTTCAAGAGGACGAATTTCACAATGAACATGTGATATACTATCTAAGTCGAAATTTGAATATCACTGAAATTAAATATTCGCATGTGGAGAAATTGGCCTTGGTAGCAGTTCAAGTTGTCCAAAGATTTCGTCATTACATATTGTTGCGAAAAAAATGTGATATCTAATTGTAACCCGATGATGTACATTTTGACAAAACAATTACTCAGGAGGAAATACTCTAAATGGATTGTCATCCTACAAGAGTTTGATTTGGAATTCAAAAAATCTAAATCAAAGAAATCATTGGTGTTCACAGAACTTATGTGTGACTTTCCCAATACTAAGATGGAAACCATGGTAGAGCATCCCATTGTAGATGACTCTACGTTTCTTATCATTACTTTATATCCATGGTATGGATATATCATCATTTATCTTCAAACCAAAACCTTTCGCCCTGAGCTTTCACGATCAAATCGATGGAGAATTCGTTACCAATCTCAACAATACAATATTGTTGGAGACACACTTTATCGTCAAGGTGCGGATTCTGTTTTTTGATGTTGTATAACTCATGAAGAAGTCAAAAAGGTTTTAAATGACTGTCACTCTGGAGCGTGTGGTAATCATATGTCTAAGTATGCCACAACCCAAAAGATATTGTGCGCTGGTTATTTTTGGTTGTCATTATTTAAAGATTGTATCATCACGGTCTGGAAAAGCCACAATTGTCAAATATTTGATCGAAATATGCGTGCACCTATATATCCTCTTCACCCTATAATTGTTGTCGGTCATTTTGCGAAATGGAACATTGATTTCATTACATGTAACCCTCACTCGGGAGGGGGGCATGGGTATATTATTCTCGTTGTAGATTACTTTACCAAATGGGCCGAGGTGATGCCTACATTCATGGCAGATGGAAAAACTGTAGCTACGTGCGTATTCAATCATGTGATTGCTCGTTTTGGTGTACCCCAAGCTATTATCACTGACCATGGGAGTCATTTTTGAAATATAATGATGAACAAACTTTCAGATCAACTTGGCCTGTGCCATGATAACTCTACTCCATATTACCCGCGGGCTAATGGTCAGGTTGAAGTAGTAAATAAAGTTTTAACCACCATGATTAAATGGATTATCGGCGCTCATAAATTGAATTGGCACACCATGATTTTTTTGGCACTATGGGCATACCGAACCTCAGCAAAAACTGCTACAGGGTTCACTCCTTTTCAACTAGTGTACGATTTAGAAGTTGTGTTACCTATTGAATGTGAAATACCATCACTCCAATTAGCCATAGAGTTACAACCAGCTACCTCTGAAGAGGAAAAACGCTTTTTGTACTTAGCACAATTAGATGAGACTCGACGCACTGCTACATTAGATGCCGAAGCTCATAAAAAATGTGTTAAATCTTAGTATGATCGAAGTGTTACACCTCGTGTTTTTTCAGAAGGTGACCTAGTCTTAGTATATGATCCAGCTAAAGATAAGCTAGGATCTGGGAAATTCGAACCAATGTGGCATGGTCCTTACATTGTCAAGCGAGTGCTTGCGAAAGGGGCTTATGAATTGACTGATTATGACGGGGTCTCTTTAGATAAACCCAAAAATGGACTTTATCTGAAGAGATATTATGCTTGATTCTCGTGTGAAGATTTTACTTGTATATTAGTTATTTTTCTTAGTATGTCTTAGATTAGATAAGTGTGCCTAGTTAGGTTTGCTTTTACTACTATCACTGCTTATCTTGATTACTCTTGATATTGCAGATGTCGACATCCCTTCAAACGTACATTGGTTTTGCTAATGGTGCCTATCGTAGTACACTGAATATTTCTTCCGCAACTTGGGTTATCTATCACCCACTTATGAGTTAGTTTCTTTGCATGGTGTAAGCCTTGGTCAAAAAACAAATAATATTGCAAAATATAGCGCCGTTATTGAGTTATTATCTAATGCCATTTTATTTGGTATTCGATGTTTGATCATTAGGTTAGATTCTAAACTCATTGTATTACATTTAAACATAGTATATGCAATTAAAAATCCAGTGTTATTGAGATTATTTTTTAAGGTTCGTCTCTTGGAAAGGCAATTTGATTACGTCGAATATCAACACATTCCAAGAAATTTAAACACATTGGCGATGCATTAGCTAATTTTGTTATAAATAGACATCTGCAATGTTAAAACAGTAAACCAAAACAACATTCGATATATGTTGAACAAGATAGTCAGAGAAAGTAGTAATATCATAGATAGGATTTTTTGTTTCCAAAAAATATTACATCGTCTGCGATCATAGGTTTAAAAACCTTATGATCTGAAAGATACTGATACAAAAAACAATATATGTCAATCCACGATGATCATCCACTATTCGTGGTGATGATCATGGTAGTAGACTATCACCTGTGCCACCTTGCGCAGGAATCTCCTAAACTGACCTAGAACACCAGTAACATGTCTCTAGAGCCTGAGAGGAATATCATATGTAGATGTCTCAGGAATGTCTATAGTCAACCTCTCCAGGTTGTGTTCCATGTCAGTAAGGATTTCTACTGCCTGATCCTGTGGCTGTACTATAGGCTCAGTTTTCCGCCTTTCAAAGCGGCGGAGTGTACGTGGCCATCATGGACCAACATCTACATTTAAAATTTTGTTATCAGTATTGGACGTTTAAAAACAAATAAAAATTAGAGTTAAAACACATCTAAATGATTCACTTACCTGATTCGTCCCATTGTGCCCCTGGAGGTAAGGACATCTCGGGATCACCTTTAAAATCTATTCCCACATAAGGGAAATCTTCAATTATGAATATTTGGTTCTGTAGCCACATAAAATATGGAGGAGTAAATCGAACCACCATACTACCGTCGCCACCATGGCAGGCCATCAGTGCAACCCAGCGTACCATACATGGTTCTCTAAGTTCACCACGATCTACCGGAATAAGCTGAGGGGTGAGGAATGGAATCCTCTCCAAAGAAAAATAAATGAGGATGACGTCATACCCAAAAATTTTCAACTTTGCATTTTTTGCTCTGGTCAATTGGCCTTTCATGTTGGCCAATACCCCTTCACACCAGTTGAAAATGGTGCCTCTGAAACATTCGACTGCGGTCTGTATCTGAGACTTGGTGGCCACATGTGGAGTCACGCTTCCACACAACCTCGTTATTGTGAATGAAACTATTTTAAGATCAAGTCGCAAGATAGTATTTATATCAATACGATTATCCTTTGGATCTGCTTCCTCATTGAAAAACTCTTGCTTGTAACTAACAACGGGTAGGACACCCTTCCTAGCTCCAAAAAAATAAATATGTTCTCGTCTTTTGGACAAAATAGTGAGAAACTAAATATCTTCGAGCTCGAGTTCGAGCCGATGATCGCCATTGATAAATCACTGGTCTTGAAAATCCCATTTTTTCACCAACCATGTCATCAATTCCACCAGTGCCCTCATGCCTTGAATTGCCTAGAACTTATAAAATCCACAATTTCTCAGCACATGTATTGTGGCTGGACCATTCATAGCTACATCATCTACATCTTCGTGCTCGCGTTCTCTCCACTCTAGCATTGTGGAATAGTCTGCAAATGGATGCATTTGAAGATTAGAAACTTTTAGAGTGGGAAATTTTAACCATTTTTGTGAGAAATTATCAATTTTAATTTGGTCACGGTGCCTCCACAGTTTTTATGCAAACACAGTGTGGACGTCTGCACAAGATCTACACAAAAACCGTGGTAGCCCAATAATTTTCCTTTAGGAAAATTATTGGGGTCTGTAGGTAACGCATGTATGACCCGCGGACCCCCAAGAGCGGAATTTTGAACATAATTTCTCCTCAAAAAATGGTTTTAAAGCCTAAAAAGATAATTTAATCAAATAGAAATGAGGAGAAGAGTGTTTTGGATTACCTGGTTCTAACGAATCTGGATTTGAGTTGTCAGTTCTCCCGTTATCAACTCCAAAACTTTTTCTGCCAAAAGCTCTCAATTTACAACTCTGAAGACAAAAGGTGAAAACGACTTTGTTAAAATCATTTTTATAAGTTTTTTGATTGAACAAAATATTTTATTTTATTTATTTTCCACTTTAAAAAGTTATTTTTCTATGTTTTTACTCATTAGAAACAGGTATGTTTAATCTTTCGAGTTTTTGTGTTGAATACAGATTTTTCTAGTGAAAGAATTATTTTGATAATGAGTACACTTTTATCAATTTTTCAGGCTCTCGAAAATTACAAAAAAGTGAAAACGTGGAGTTCTCCTTTAAGCCCTTTTCAGACTCTCTAAACATGAAAATATCGCCGAGTACTTGACTATTCGAACTCGTTAAAGGAAATGAATAGTCGTCCTTTCAGTATAAGTTTACCCCTTTTCCGGACTGAAATGGACTATTTACGAAAAAGGTATATGTTGAATAATCATGGTCAATAGAGTTCTCTCTTGTACTATTTTATCATTTTTCGCACTTGAGAGACTAAATTTTACGAAAAATTACACCCACAGAGTTTTCTTATGTTTTTTCTTTTGACTCCCTAAAACTGAAAAACACTAAGTTTCTCCTATACTGGACTCATTAAAACTTAACAGTAAAGGACCTGTCGATTACAAACAGGAATGAACCACTCCTTCTTAGGGTTCAATTTTAATACTAAGATGGACTCATCCGAAGGATGAACTTACAAAACAAGCAAATGTTATCCTCCTCAAGCTTGTCAAAAATAAAGAGGTAGTTGCCAGTAATGGTGGGGGAAAAAGAGAGGAAATGAATCCAGTTGTCATACTTTGTTTTAAGCAGTATACCACTCTTGAACACAAAACTTTGTCACACTTGTATCTGGGTTGGGAAAAAACTTTGTCTAAAAGTTAATCAAACCACATTGAAAGTCTTCAGCCGGTTTATAGGTATTAGCTTTAGGTCAATTGTCACCAAACCATCTGCAGTGTCATTATGTGTTCAAGAAAACAGGTCAAATAAACCATTCGTTGTAAACATTTGTCTCCATTCACGTTGACCATCCCTGAGTCAGTCCTTGCAAATATTTCTTCAAAACTTGATCTAATTGGTTTCGTGTCATGGGCTTTCCTATGACGGATCACTTTCTATTGGAGACAACTCATCATACGAGAAAGTTGATCTAGAATCCTATCGTTACCTTATGCCCCTAATAGCGGGTTTCTCACCTTCGACGACGATTTGCATCATTGACCTTCGATCGAATGATTCGCTAATGTTCGACTTCAAATCATTCATTCACATTTCATGGATTGTCTTGAGTAATTTGAGAGCCATTGTCATTATTGGTGGTTTCTCTCACACTTGTTAACGAGTTGACATCATTGGTGGTAATCAAGTGGTTTCTACCATGTTCAACTTCAACACAATCAATCGCATGGGAAGAATCGTACTAGTTCGAAGAGGAAATCAAGACCCTGGATCTAGTTTCCACCATCGAGTACACGGGGAGTTTTGTTATTCATCATACGGTAGACTACTTATGACGGATGGTTGAGTCCATGCGTATACACTGTGTGTAATTCTAAAATCATTTACGTATCGGAGACATGTAGTTAGTTTCGATACGGGTATGGGAATGCCTACCTCGGCGATGATATAAATATATATGTTTGCATTGAATGTTTTCATAAGTTTCAAGCTTGGTACACTGTAGCCCAATCCTTGGAATGATAAAGCACTTCACTCTTGAGAGTTACTTGAGACTTCGCGCTTTAAGGGGCAATCTGTTACACTAAAATTTGTCACCATGACATTATGTTGTCTATATGGGTTCATCGTTACCTATATTTTGCTCCCTTAGAGGTCCAAAATCATAAAGTTCCTAAACCAAGTCTTGGAATTGGAGAAAAGATTATTAAAATCCTAAAAGCCTAACTCCGCACTTTTCCTAGTCATTTTCTGCGGTCTCTTCAAGTTTCTTGCTCTCTAAAACACCTGTGGCACATCTCGCACGTTCTTTCTTATTAAAGCTGCCGGACCCCGAAAGTAAAGGTAAAATAAAAGAAAAAGTAAGTTCTAGAAGCCAGTGGTCAAATATTCTCCCGGTGGAGGCTTCTAGAAGCGTTGCTCAGTCGAGCTTCACCCCCTTCATTCATAAACCTCTATCCCTTCATTAATGGAGCTATCCCTTGGTATTTGGAGCTAAAATCCATTTATGAGAGGAATTTATCCCCCTCTTTATAGAACTGAAACCTCCTTCCTTCTGTATAAATTGAGATCATGTTTCGATCTCAAGGGTACTTCTTAAGATATAGAAGAAAATTCTTGAAGAAATCATACTCTCTATACTTGGCATGTTAGCATGAGAACGATCACATACTCATGTCCATAGTTTCATGCTACTTCGAGAGAGGGAAAGGCTTGTTAAGCGGAGAAAACTTGTTCGGGACCTCGGAAGAACCTATAACATCAAGGCGTCAAGGTTGTAAGGTTACTTCTTAGCATACAAGTTAATAAAAATGTGATTCTATTTTCTCATTAATTTGTTCATGTGTATCTTTGAATAATTTAATTTTGGATTCCTTGATCAATCGAGATAGGTTAGTGTTTCTGAATTATTATATCTTGGCAGTGATTTTTAATCCTTTTTTTCGTCTTTGATCACGTGTCTTACAAGTCAGATTGACCTCTTTTGGAGCAACCGAATTGAAGATCAAAATAAGCGTTGGACTTCGTAGGAGCATCTTTCCATATGTAGTTAATTAATAATTCCGAATCACAATGGTCTAGAGAAAATGGTTTACATTTTATTGTTTGTTTCTAGATATCCTTAGGATACTAGGGATATCGCTCTTGTCCGCAAGAAGGATTTATCCGTCTAAGAGAAGGAA
Organism: Pinus albicaulis; assembly: GCA_034641835.2. Lineage (NCBI taxonomy): Eukaryota > Viridiplantae > Streptophyta > Pinopsida > Pinales > Pinaceae > Pinus > Pinus albicaulis. Next base: position 83,487,542 of record CM076582.1, read on the forward strand.
ATGTTAGAAATACTACATGCACTAAAGAAATGATGACCTTACCTAATGGGAAGAGACTTTAAGGAAAAAATTGATCATGATAGTCTTAAACACTTTTTGTAACAAAGACTATCTTCAAAAGAGAAGAAAAAAATGTGGGTCACAAAGATGTGGGGTTATGACTTTGAAATAATCTACAAAAAAGGGAAGCTAAATGTTGTTGCGTATGCACTCAAGAAAGAATGAAGAGGTGGAAGCATTGCTTTGTGCCATTTCTATTATCCAACCAATTTGGATAACCGAGGCAAGGGATGAATGGAAGAAGTTCGAAGAAGTGTGGACACTCATTCAAAAGTTGCAACAAGATCCTAGTACATCTGATACATTTAGTTGGAAAAATGATTCCTTATGGTACAAAGATCATTAGATTTTGTATTACCCCTAACTAAAACAAAAGATTCTTTTGGAATTGCACACTTTTCCTTTAGGAGGACACTAAGGATTTTTAAAAACTTACCACAGGGTGAAGAAAGAATTTTTCTGGGATGGCCTTAAATCTGATATTCAAAAGTTTGTGGCGGAATGTTTGATCTACCAACAAAATAAATTTGAGACAATTAAGACCCCGGGTCTTCTACAACCTTTATCCATTCCAAGTCAACGTTGGGGGAGATTTCAATGGATTTTATCACAGGTTTACCTAAGTCTGAAGGAAAGAGTGTCATCATGGTGGTAGTTGATAGACTTACCAAGTATGCACACTTTTTTGCATTACTCACCCATTTAAAGCAAGTACAGCTTGCTACTACATTTATGGACACAATTCAAAAGCTACATGGAAACCCAAAGGTTATTGTGAGCGACAGAGATCCAATTTTTAATGGGAAATTTTTTTGGATGAAAGTTATTTTCTTGTTTGGGTACTCAATTAGCTCATAGCTCATCTTATCATTTCAATCCAATGGTAAAACTGAGATAGTGAATAAATGTGTTTGGAAGGATATCTTCGTTGTTTTGTATCTAATAAACAAACACAATGGGCCAAGTGGTTACCTCGCGCTAAATGGTGGTATACGACTTCCTTTTCCCTACCGCAAAGAAAATGACCCCATTTATGGCACTTTATGGATATCATCCACCATCCATCACATCATATTTAAGAGAAAATTATAAGGTTAAATCAATGGAAGAACACATCGAGCATCAACAAGAAGTTCTCCAACTCTTGAAGGATAAACTTCAAATTTGGCACAAAATCGAATGAAACAACAGAGAAGATCAATACCGCAAAGGAGAGAAGTTTCGATGGTGGGAGACCGGGTATTTTTACGGCTACAACCATACAAACAAATGTCCCTCAAGCAATCTAAGAAGGATAATAAATTATCACCAAAGTACTATGGTCCTTACAAGGTGTTGCAAAAGATTAGTACTATGGCATACAAATTGGAGTTTCTTTTGCCTTCGGCGAGGCATTTAGTTTTCCATGTTTCATGCTTAAAAGAAGGTATTATAGGTAAAATATTATTCCAATTCAAACAATATTTTAACTTGATGAGGAAGGAAAAATCATATTGTAACCCGAAGCGGTCACGGAAATAAGAACTTCTGACAACCTACGAAATCGATCAATTTTGTGAGTATCTCATCAAGTGGAAGAACTTACCCACCGAAGATTCTACATGGGAGGATGAGAATTTTGTGCTTAAGTACCCGTAGCTACTCAAGCGTTGAGGACAACAATTTTTTGAAGGAGAGGGGCATGTTAGGTCCCTATATTACTAGTTTAGCCCTTATTTTTATTTGTGTAGCCCCCTTATTGTTATTGTTGTACCGTAAACCCAATATTTTATTATTGTGCCCTTACTTTTTTATTGTTACATCTACTAGATTATATTGTGGGCCTGCCGTACCCTATATATGTATGAGGTTTTGGTCATTTGTATCATCCAAGAATTGTTCATTTATGTAATGTATTGGAGGTTGCCCCCTCGAAGTGGCTACTTTCTAAGGCATTGATCTATCTTTTCTTCTATTTTTGGAGCTGGTTTCACAAATTGTGCCCATGCTCAACCATTTTCAACCATCATCAACCAGGGTCAACCAAGATCAATATTGGTCAAACATGGTCGAATATGGTCTTGTGCTCAACCATGGTCCAATGCCACATTGTGACAAAGATTGTCTCAATATGAAAATCAACCATAGTCAACCACGGTCCAACGTTGCCTTGCGAGAAAGATTGTTTCAATATGAAAATCAATCATGGTCAATCATTGTAAATAACGATGCTCCAATGTCACATTTTGACAACCATTGTCAACAATGGTACATCATGGCATTGTGAAAAATATTGTCTCAACGTCAACCATGTTCTTATGTCTCATTGTGACATTGATTGTCTTGATATGAAAATAAATCATGGTCAAGCATGGTCAAGCATGTTCAAGCATGATCCAACATGGTTCAACATTGCATTATTACAAAGATTGTCTTAATATGAAAATAAACCATGGTCAATTATGGTGAACCATATTTATTTTATGGTTTATAATATCTATCTTAGGGTTTATATATACCTTGGGTTTATATTATTCCCTCGGGTTTATAATTACTTGGGTTTTTAGTATTAACCCCTTGGTTTTTTAGTATTAATCCATTGGGTTCATTATACACTTTGGTTTATAATATAAATCGTGGTCAACCATGGTCCAACATCGCATTGTGACAAATTATCTCAACATGAAAATCCTACCATGGTCAAATCATGTTTATTTTAGGGCTTACAATATTTATCTTAGGGTTCATATACCTTGATTTTATATTATTTCATTTGGTTTAATATTATTCCCTTGGTTTATATTGTTCCCTTGGGTTTATATTATTTCCTTGGGTTTAATAGTATTCCCTTGGGTTTATATTGTTCCTTTGGGTTTATATTATTTCCTTGGGTTTCATATTATCTCAAACATGTCAACCATGGTAAATTATGGTCAAACATGGCCCAATGCCACATTGTGAGAAATATTGTGGTCAATATGAAAATGAACCATGGTCTACCATGGTCAACCATGGTCCAATGCTGCATTATGAGAAAGATTGTCTCAATATGAAAATAAAATCATGGTCAACCACAGTCCAACATCACATTGTGACAAAGATTGTCTTAATATGAAAATCAACCATGGTCCAATGTCCGATTGTGACAATGTTGATTGTATTGATATGAAAATAATCATGGTGAACCATGGCCGAGCATGGTTCAACGTCGGATTATGACAAATATTGTCTCAATATTAAAATCAACCATAGTCAACCATGTTTATTTTAGGGTTTATAATATTTATCTTAGGGTTTATATACCTTGGGTTTATATTCTTCCTTTGATTTTAGTATTAATCCTTTGGGTTTATTATTCCCATGGTTTATAATATCAACTTCATGGTCAACCATGGTCAATCATGGTCAACACAGTGCAATGTCGCATTGTGACAAAGATTGTCTCAATGTGAAAATAAACCATGGTTAACCATACTTATTTTGGGGTTTATAATATTTACCTTAAGTTTTATATACCTTGGGTTTATGTTATTTCTTTGGGTTTAATATTATTCCCTTGCAATTATAATCCCTTGGGTTTATAATATCAAACCCTCGGGTTTATTAATCCAAGGGTTAATATTTCTAGGGTATAATATTATTCATATTGTTTATAATATTAATCCTAGGGCTTAATATAAATCCCTAAGTTTCATAATCACGATCAACCATGGTCAACCATGGTCCAACGTCACATTGTGACAAAGATTTTCTCAATATGAAAATCAACCATGCTCAACCATTGTCAACCATCTCTTCAACCATGGTCAATCATGGTCAACATTGGTCAAACATGGTTGACCATGGTATGGTCAACGATGGTCCAATGCCACATTGTGACAAAAATTTTCCTCAATAAGAAGATCAACCATAGTCCAAAGTCACATTATGGGAATGATTGTGTCAATATGAAAATCAATCATGCTCAACCACAACATGACCATGGTCAAATGTTACATTGTGACAAATCATTTCCAACTTCGCATTGTGAAAAAGATTGTCTCAACCATGGTACAACGTCGCATTGTGACAAATATTATCTCGCATGAAAATCAACCCTCGGTCAACCATGTTTATTTTAGGGTTTATAATATTTATCTTAGGGTTTATATACCTTGGGATTATATTACTTTCCTTGGGTTTAATATTATTACCTTGGGTTTACAATCATTTGTGTTTTTAGTATTAATCCCTTAGGTTTATTATTCCCATGGGTTTATAATATCAAACATGGCCAACCATGGTCCAACGTTGCATTGTAACAAATATTCTCTCAATATGAAAAGCAATCATGGTCCACCATGGTTAACCATGTTCATTTTAGTGTTTATAATATTTATTTTACTTAGTTTATATAAATAGATTTATATTATTTTGTGTTTAATATTATTCCCTTAGGTTTATATTATTTCCTTGGGCTTAATATTATTCCAAACATGGTCAACCATGGTGAATTATGGTCAACCATGGTCCAACGTCACATTGTGACAAATATTGTCTTAATATGAAAATAAACCATTATCCAATGTCGCTTTGTGAGAAAGATTGTCTCAATATCAAGATTCAATCATGGTCAACCATAATCAATCCATATAAACTATAAACTAAACGTCATACGACAACCATGGTCCAACATCTTATTGTGACAAACATGTCTCAATATGAAAATCAACCATTGTGCAATGCCTTATTTTGACAATAATTGCCTTGATATAAAAATAAATCATGTGTATAAATATCTAAATAGATACAATTGATCTTGTAATATACTAAAATAGAATAATGAATCAATTCTACAAATTGTGGAAACCAATTACGATCACACAATCACATGAACAAGAAAATAAATAATTTCAATATATATAAAAAAGGATGTATCTCGGGGAAATCCTCAACTAAAAAACCGCAAGTATGTTTATATGTCATTAAGTCAAGAACATGAAACAATACAACATTATTTCCTTCCCCGAGAAACCTCTCGCACCATCTCCGACCGTCTCACTTTGGATCCCGGCAAGTTTGGTCCAATACTTAACCGATTCCTTGCACTCGACCGACCATCCTTGCTGACGCATTCCCGGGATAATTGAGCCCATAATAATTAGAAAATTCCCATCAATTTATTGCATAATACTTCCAAGGTGTCCCGATGACCTCATGCATAACCTATAAAATTTTCTAATTATAAAATTGGTAGTTATTTTCCATTTAACTCCAATAATATCAACCGGGCCTTCCTTAGAGCTAAAATGCAACAAATATTTATAGTGAATTATCAATTATCCGATTTATCACTACATATGAATTAAATTTGATTTAATTCACTCGACCTATAACTAGCTCATATCTCGGCTTAGAACTAGTTAAAATGATTTTAACTCAAGGGTAAAAATGCGAAGGTGGATTACACTTTCGTGAGAAACGCCGCGTCGGAAATTTCATTTTCCCAAAAGTTCTACTAAGTTTTAAAAATTATTTCGGTCGAACTAATTCTGCTCTTTACATTGATGGCGTATTAACGACGTGGGTAAACATATTTTTTAGCCGTAGATGGGAAAAGCAGAACAAATGTTCGGTCAACTATTAGTCCGATCGAACTATTAGTTCGGTCGAACTTTGGAAAATAATTCGGCCAAACTATTTCTTATAAATATATAGGCCCCCGTACCGGAACAAGTTTGAGTTGTGTAACTGCTCGCCCGTCTCTACCTCTATTTTCCGTATCGGTTACTTGCGCTGTTGTCCGTCCGTCTCGTTTATGTTTGATGTTGCGGTGGAGCAAGGAGGGGAGAAAGCTAAGGTGGGGGTTCTTTTTTGTTTATGGTTTATTTTTTTTGTTTATTGTCCCCGGTTTTTAATTTTAATTTTTAATGTTAGCAGTGTGTTATTTGTAATTTGTGTCCTCAATGATTCACAAATTCTTACCGTTCTTTTGTCTCATTGTGTCCATGTCGTCTAGTCATTTCGTTATCTCTCGAATTTCTAGGTAGAAGAAAAACCCTTCATTCCTTCATGTGATTCCTTTGCTTCATGGATGAATGGTGATGTTATATACTTGGAAAAAATATCGTATACAACTAATAGAGAATTTTTCTATGGGATTTTGTTGGAATAATCTTTCCACCTTTGCCAAGAACACAACCAACTTGATTAATAGGCACCAAAAATCTAGTAACCGTCGCAGTTGTCTTTTTATTAGTCTCCTCGTTCACCTTTACATCAAGTTCCCCTTCCAATATTCTCGTCATGAACACGAAGAAGAGCCAGGCCGGAGAAATACATTTCTCTTTTTCAAGTTCTTCTTCACTTCCAAATCCTTTCTCCCGTTCCTTTGCATCACTACTTTCATCAACAATTTTCCCCGTCTATCCATTATCGTCACTTCCAACAGTTTTTCTCTTGTCTCCCTTATATCCTTCGGGAGCCAGTAATAACAATAACTCTCTCCTCATAGCCTAGAACACCCTCCTCAATTCTAATCTTTGCACCCTCGTCTCTTGCCCTCGATTTGCTTTATAATGCCGCCTCCTTACCAATTATACCTCCAGTTTTTGAATGCAGCTTCTTTTCTCATAATACACTAATAAAAATGAGAACTTCACATTTTTGTTTGAAGGATAATCTTGGTCATTCTCATTGTTGTAAGAGGGAGGTAAAGAGAATGTTAGGTCCCTATATTACTAGTATAGTCCCTTATTGTTGTTAGTGTAACCCCCTTATTGTTATTATTGTACCCTTGTAACCCCCCATTTTTTTATTATTGTGCCCTTAAATTATTATTGTTGTTAGGTCGGCTAGGATTGAGGTCGAGGCCTACCAGGATTACATTATGGCCCCATGGACTCCTATATATAGAAAGGAGGTTTTGTAAATTGTATCATTGAAGAATTGTGCATTTATGTAATGTATTGGAGGTTGCCCCCTCGAAGTGGCTTTATTTATAAGGTGTTGATATCTCTTTTTCTTCTATTTTTGAAGTCAAGTTACACAACATTTGGTATCGAGGCTTGGGATTCTAGGGTTTCGCTCGCTCCAAACAGGTCATCGTGGCATTTTCGCTATAACTTTTTTTCTACGAAGTTTCGTGCTGAAATTTTTGGGGTGCGAAGCCGAAATCCCGAGGAATATTTGCTAAAAAGTTCGCAGCTTGGTTCGGTAATATTTTCGGAGATATCATCCGTGACGTTAGGTCTTTTTTTCAAGCTCCTAAACAGGTCATCGTGGCATTTTCGCTATAAATTTTTTTCTACGAAGGTTCAGAATCAGCACTCCGTATGGTGTGAAGTCGGAATCCCGAGGAAATTCGTCAAAAAATTTCAGAGCTTGGTTCACAATATTTTTGGAGATATGCAATGATCCGTGGAAGGTAGTGCTTTGCGGTGCTCCCGAATTGCATCTCAAAGAGGTGATCGTAAGTTTTCAATAACTCTCTTCGGGAAGTGGAATTGAGTTCCGTAAAAATTGGTCGCAATTAAATGGACCGTAGTTTCTTGGCTATCAATTTCGTAGACAAAAGACGAAACAAGACACGTGGCAAGTCCCAAGGCTTCGTTTCATCGAATCCGGGCCCAGAATTAGGTCATTGTGGGAGATTGGACACAACTTTGTCTTGGGGAATCCAAATTAGATCAGACTCGTGGCATTTGAGAGAAGCTTCGCAGGGCTACTACAATGGCTGAATTTCGATATTTAAGATTTTCAATTACAACATATAATTCAATTTCAATATCGAGCTCCTCAAAGAAAGTAAAAGGTATCACAGTTGGATTCTAAAATGGAGCTCTAAAAAGAATTCAACACCCATTAAGCCTTCGAAGGCTCTACCATGACTCATGAAGATGAATAATTGCAACATGATCTATCAAATTAGCAAGAGCAAGTAACAAATTTCACTCGCAAAAAAGAAACAAAAAATGAAATGGAAGTTTTGAAAAAAGGCGTGGAAGTGAAGATGGACGGTTTGAAGAAAGGCATGGAAGCTAAGATGGATGGCGTGGAAGTGAAGATGGACGGTTTGAAGAAAGGTGTGGAAGCTAATATGGATGGCATGGAGGCTGGCCTGGAATCTAAGATGGATTACATGGAAGCTAAGATCGATGAGAAAATGGAAAACATGAAGAATTTTCTAAAAGCAGACATGGAAGGTTTGACAAAGTTTATACAAGAAAGCTTTCCTAATGGTGAAAAGATAGTAGAAGAACCTCATGATGAGAACAAAATAAATGTTAATTGTGATTTCATAAACTCTAATGTTGGCGGGAAGAACCACCATATTCCAAATATGGATATGAGGAAGCTTCATTGAAAGGATCCCGTAACATGGATACTACGTATGGAGCAATATTTTGATCTCCATAACGTACAAAACACACAAAAGGTACGCATTGCAACTTTACATTTAGAACAAAATACATTTGTATGGTATCAATGGCTTTAGCCTCCCAGAAAAAAAATTGTCACTTGGTCAATTTCATTGAGGAAATGATAAGACATTATGAGGATACAAAGAGCAACACCTTCTTTAGCCAATTGATAAATCTCAAACAAAAGGGTTTAGTGGGGCGCACATTGAGGACTTCCAAAATTGAATAAGGTAATTCAATATTCCGTAGGAACACAGGATTGATCTCTTCTTAGGTACTCTAAAGGATAACATCCAACATGAAGTTCGTGGTTTTGGAACTCGATTCATTAGAGAAGGCATCTGTGTTGGCAAGAAAAGTTGAATGTAAAATTATGGCGACAAGGAAGCCTACCACCACCTCATAAAGAAGGAAGCAAGTCGATGCCTAGATTTCCACAACCTACAAGGTTGACACCACAACAATTGGAAGAAAAAAAGAAAAAGGGCTTTGCTACAAACTTGTGATAGAAAATACACCAAAGGTCATAAGTGTGCCGAAAAGAAATTATTTTACATAGATTGTGAAGAAGAAGAAGAAAAATGAAAAAGAAGAGGATATACACCGTGAACCAAATTTCATAGAAGAGGAAGAAATGAATCCGACCATATCATGTAATGCATCGGCCGGAATTACCACTCCTCAAACTCTCAAGATAGTAGGACAGATCAAGAAGAAAAAGGGTAATAGTGTTGATTGATTCAGTAGCACCCATAATTTTATTCATTGTAAGGTAGCCAAGGAATGAATTGTTTCTACCAAACACTGCATCTCAAGTGATGGTTGCAAATGGAGGGAACTATAAATTGCTCGGGAAAATGCCATAATATCAATCTAACCATGGGGGAATATGTGTTGACTAGTCCAATGCTTTCCATTCCTATGGAGGAAATATGTCGTACTAGAGTACAATGGTTACAATCTTTGGGGATTCGTAGCTTTAATTTTCAAGAACTTTTCTTGGAAATTTTTTCAAGGAAAGGAAGTCGAATTACTGGGTATTGAAGGGAAGTCATGAAGGATAATAAGCTCTAATGTCATGACAAAGCTTCCAAAGAAAGAACAACGAGGCGTAATTGCACAATTATGCTCACTAGACGTTCCGACATCAAAATCATCTATTTCCCGCATCTCTAACAAGTCTTGGACAATCATTCCAAGGTGTTTGGAAACTCCCAAAGGACTCCCACCTATTCGTGATCATGAACATGCTATTCATTTGATTCCAGGAAGTTTTCCTCCAAACATCGTGCCTTATAGATATCCTTACTTCCAAAAGAGCGAAATTGAACGTATGATTGCGTAAATGTTAGAGGCGGGTATAATTCAACCTAGTCAAAGTTCTTTTCCTCGCTCCGTAGTATTGGTACACAAGAAGGATGGATCATGGCGAATGTGTCCGGATTATAGGGAGCTCAATAAGCTCACCATTAAAGACAAATTTCCCATTCTCGTGATTGATGAATTATTGGATGAATTACATGGAGCAATTTATTTTACCAAGTTGGATCTTCGTTCACAGATATCATCAAATTAGAATGAAGACCGAAGATATTCCAAAAATGCGCATTTCGAACTCATGAGGGTCATTATGAATTTTTGGTCATGCCTTTTGGCCTTACCAATGCACCTTCTACATTTCAAGGATTGATGAATTCCATTTTCAAAGCCTCCTTAGAAAATTTGTGCTAGTATTTTTTGATGATATATTAATCTACAAGAGTCTTGGAAGGATCATGTTGAACATGTTGAGCTGTGGTGCTCAAACTATTGCAGCAGAAACAATTATATGCAAAAACATCCAAATGTTTCTTTGGAGTACAAGAGGTGAATATCCGGGTCATATTATATCTCAACAGGGTGTTAAAGTAGACCCTAACAAAATTAAAGCCATTAAGGAATGGAAAGTCCCCAAGACAATAAAGCAACATAGGATTTCTCGGTTAACAAGCTATTATCGCAAGTTTGTTAAGAATTATGGGAGAATAGCAAGACTCTAACAACATTATTGAAGAAAGATGCATTTTCATGGACTCCCGAAGCAACTAAGGCCTTTGAACATCTTAAAGAGGCAATGTGCCTAGCACTGCCTTAGCTACGCTGCATTTCACAAAAAACCTTTATTGTGGAATGTCATGCCTCGTGAAATGGAATTGGTGCAAGCGGAATAGTGAAGGAAGACCCATTGCTTTTGGAAAGTCGTCCAATCAAAGGAAAGTATTTACAAAAACCTATTTATGAGAAGGAAATGTTAGCAATATCAAGTATGCACTAAAGAAAATGGCGAACTTACCTAATGGGAAGACACTTCTGCTGTAAAAAACTGATCATGATAGTCTTAAACACTTTTTGGAACAAAGACTATCTTCGTAAGAGCAGCAAAAAATGGTCACAAAGATGTTGGGTTGCGGACTTTGAAATAATCTACAAAAAAGGAAAGCTTAATGTTGTTGCGTATGCACTCTCAAGAATGAATGAAGAGGTGGAAGCATTGCTTTGTGCCATTTCTATTATCCAACCGTATTGGATAACTCAAGCAAGAGATGAATGGGAAAAAGGACAAAGATGTATGGACACTCATTCAAAAGTTGCGCAAGATCCTAGTACATCCGATACATTTAGTTGGAAAAATGATTCCTTATGGTACAAAGATCGCTTATATCTTTGTAAGAATTCCCAACCGAAACAAAAGATTCTTCGGGAATTGCACACTTCTCCTTTAGGAGGACACTCAAGATTTTTTAAAAACTTGCCCACAGGTGAAGATTTTTTTTGGGATGGCCTTAACTGATATTCAAAGGTTTGTGGCTAATGTTTGGTTTTCCAAACAGAATGCGGAGACAATTAAGATTCCCGGGACTTTCGATAACCTTTATCTATCCAAGTCAACGTTGGGAGGAGATTTCCAATGGATTTTATCACAGTTTACCGAAGTCCGAAGGCAAGAATGTCATCATGGTGGTAGTTGATGTAGACTTGGTCAAGTATGCACACTTTTGTGCATTATCTCATCCATTTAAAGCAAGTACAAACTTGCTACTACATTTAGACATAATTCAAAAGCTGTTATGGAAGCCCAAGGGTTATTGTGAGTTTAGCGTAGATCCCATTTTTACTTGAAATTTTTTGGACGGAGTTATTTTCTTGTTTGGGTACTCAATTAGTATCATTCCTATCATCCTCAATCCGATGGCCGGTAGATAGTAACAAATGTTTGGAAGGATATCTTTGTTGTTTTGTATCCGATAAAAAAACACAATGGGTCAAGTGGTTACCTCTCGCCGAATGGTGGTATAACACTTCCTTCCACCGCAAAGAAATGAACCCATTTATGGCACTTTATGATATCATCCACCATCGATTACATCATATTTTAAGGAAAATTCGAAGGTTCAAGCAACCGAAGATCACATCGAGCATCGGGAAGAAGAAGTTCTCCAACTCTAAGGGATAACCCGAATTTGGCACAAATCGAATGAAACAACAAAAAGTGCATCAACATCGTTAAATGAGAGAAGTTTTGATGTAGGAGATTGGGTATTTTTATGGCTACAACCATATAAAAAAATGTCCTCAAGCAAGCTAAGAAGGATAATAAATTATCGCCAAAGTACTATGGTCCTTACAAGGTGTTGCAAAAGATTGGTACTATGGCATACAAATTGGAGCTCTCTGCCCTTCGCGAGTACATCCAGCTTTCCATGTTTTGTGCTTAAAGAAGGTTATAGGTGAAAATATTCCGCTCAAACAATATTGCTAGAACTTGATGAGGAAGGGAAAAATCATATTGGAACCGAAGCGGTCACGGAAACAAGAACTCCACAACTACGGAATCGATCAATTTCGCAGTATCCTATCACAGAACGTACCCACCGAAGATTCTACATGGGAGGATGAGAATTTTAGCACAAAAGAACCTATAGCTACTCAAGCGTTGAGGAAAACACTTTTTTTGGGCGAGGGGGGCATGTTAGGTCCCTATATTACTAGTAGTCCCTTATTGTTGTTAGTGTAACCCCCTTATTGTTATTATTGTACCCTTGTAACCCCCATTTTGTTATTATTGTGCCCTTAAATTATTATTGTTAGGTCGGCTAGGATTACATTGTGGCTCACTAGGATTACATTATGGCCCCATGGACTCATATATAGAAAGGAGGTTTTGTAAATTGTATCATCGAAGAATTGTGCATTTATGTAATGTATTGGAGGTTTCCCCCTCGAAGTGGCTTATTTCTAAGGTGTTGATATCTCTTTTCTTCTATTTTTGAAGCTGGTTACACAACAGAGAAACAGTTTCAAAGTATTTAGAATAGGTGCATTTTTTCTAATCTTGTTGTCTCGTTGTGGCCTCGTCGTCTAGCTGTCTCGTTGTCTCAAAATTTTTGGGTAGAAGAAAAAACCCTTCATTCCTCCATGTGATTCTTTTGCTTCATGGATGAATGGTGATGTTATATTCGTTGAAAAAATCTCTATTCAGTATGTGATGCAAATCTACATCAGTCCACTATAATACGTCGTCTTCACCCACCTCCCTTGCATTAAAAAAAATAGTAATTTTCTAAATAAAGTGAGTCTTACTACGTATTTAGACCTACTATCTCCTTAGAAAACCACAATGCAGAACTGAAAATCAATCTCCTTTTTCTTCATGGACAAACTTCTGCCACTGCATTACATGCTTTACGTGCTCATGAGAACTAAAACTTGGATTGGAGTTTGTTGGCCGGCTAGGAGCTACAAAGAGGCAAGTAAATAAGTCATAGAAGTTGTAACCAATATCAGGGATAGTAACCAATAAGCATTGATGTTTTTGATTCATTAAACTTAAGATATGTGTAATTTCCTAATCATTGCAGCTTAGATACCATTTATTTATTGATAATACTGGTCCTATCATATGAACTCAACATGCTTTGTTTGCCATAGCTTATCTATATTATAGATAGAATTATTATTCCTGGCGTCATATCAGTTATATAGGAGTCAACAAGTATTATTCGTGACGTTATGAGCTTTACATATGTGCCATATTAATGAGGTCGAGACAGAGGTGGAAAAAATATCTATTCAGTCTTGAGAGTGGCATCACTCTACAGGGTGTGTCTCTCAATCCTGCAGTCAATGTGATGTAGATCTAGATCAATCCATTGTAATACTATTGTCTTCACCATTTTTTTTCATTAAAAAAATATAATCTCTTTAAACAATGAGTCTTCATGCGTATTTAGACCACCTATCTCCTCAACAAACCACAACAGTAAACTGGAAAAAAATCTCAGGTCAACACTACTCTGTCCTAGATGAAAATGCAGTGATAAAACTATTGTTGGTGAAAACGTAGCGTGTAAACTATGTTTGCGTAGCGTGGGCTTCTTGAGGATTTCCATAATTGAGCTTGATTGAGCTGGTATAACGTAATTATTTTATTTTTGGTTAATACAATGAAATATTGTTTTAGAAATAGATTTAACATTTTGAAAATTTAATTGAATACTTAAACTATGTAAAATTTTCTCAAGCCTTTTTCTTTTTAGCAGACTTGGATATGCATTGATATTAATATTCATCTGATATTTATTGAGATATATATCTATATTGATTACCTGGTTTTTAATTTCTTCTCACAAGAACTTAATATCTGTTAGATATGTTCCCATTATTACACTTATATGTTAGATATCTTCCCATTAAGAGTTGTAATCATATTGGTAACTAAGACTATGTATTAAGAAGCTTACTGTTAATTAGGGTAGTACTAATGGTAAACAAGCAAAAGCTTCTATGGTTACAACTGTTTTGTACTAGTACAAGATCATTGAGTTAGTAGAGTAGCTGGTATAATGTAACTATTTTATTTTTGGTTAATACAATGAAATATTGTTTTAGAAATAGATTTAACATTTTTAAAATTTAATTGAGTACTTAGATTATGTAAATTTTTCTCAGGCCTTTTTCTTTTTTAGCAGACTTGGATATGCATTGAAATTAATATTAATCTGATATTTATTGAGATATAGATTTATATTGATTACCTGATTTTTAATTTCTTCTCCCAAGAACTTAATACTGTCGCTTGTGGTAACATACTTATGCACATAACATCTCCACCAGACATACATACATACATGCATATATTAAACATTATTCTACATCCATCTTGTAGAACCTATCATTATAATTTCATTTCTGTGTGTAGAATAATTGTCTTCAGACAAATTTTACATGCGCACAACAACTCCATCAGACATACATGCATACATGCATATATTAAACATTAGCTTTCACATTCTACTCTGTAGAACCTATCATTATATTTTCATTTCTAGGAGCATATTTATTTCAATTAAGTTCATAGTTGGAGGGGGAGGGGGAGAGAGGTAAGAAGAAAGAAATAGAGAGAGGAAGGTGGAGAGAGAGAGAGTGAGTGAGTGATAAGGAAGATGGAGAGAGGGGGAGAGAGGGGGAAGATAGAGATATAGATGGAAGGTGAAGAGAGGGAAGAAGAGAGAGATGGGGAGAGGAGGGGATTGACAAAGAGATTGATATATATGGATTGCGAGAGTGTGTGTGTTTAGGGGGGGGTGAGATAGAGAGACAAAAAAGAAGAGATGGAGGGATATAGATACGGATGGAGGGTGGAGAGAGAGGGAAGAATATTTCTCACACTAGATGGATTGATATAAGTGGAGATGGCGATTTATAATCCTATTTGATTATTTGCACTATATGCATCAATTTTAGGTAGATATTTATTTCTAATGATATTTGATTACTTCAGACTAGATGCATTGATTTTTGGCAGTAGGTAGATTTCTAATACAATTTGATTTCTTGCACCGAATTTATTTCAATTTAGATGTTGATTTATAATTATATTTGATTACTTGCACTAGATGAATTGGTTTCAATGTAGATGATTTCTAATCCTATTTGATTGTTTGCACTAAATGCATTGATTTCAAAGTAGATGGCGATTTCTAATCCTATTTGATTTATTTGAGTAAATGCATTGATTTCTAGCAGTAGATGTTGGGATATTTCTAGAGAGAGAGAGAGTGTGATAAGGAAGATGGAGAGAGAGGGAGAGAGAGGAAAAAGGAGGAAAGAGAGATATTAATGGGGGAGAGGAGAGAAGGGGGAAGATAGAGATATAGATGGAAGGTGAAGAGAGGGAAGAAGAGAGATGAGAGGGGGGTGATTGAAAAAGAGATTGATATATATGAGAGTACGAGAGCGCGTGTGTTTAGTGAGATAGAGAGACAAAAAAGAATAGATGGAGGGGGATATAGATATGGATGGAGGGTGGAGAGAGGGGGAGGAATATTTCTCGCACTGTATGGATTGATATAAGTGAGACAGGATTTATAATCCTATTTGATTATTTGCACTAGATGCATCGATTTTAGTGTAGATATTTATTTCTAATGATATTTGATTACTTGCACTAGATGCATTGATTTTAGCGTAGGTGGTGATTTCTAATACAATTTGATTGCTTGCACTAAATGTGTTGATTTCAATTTAGATGTCGATTTATAATTATATTTGATTACTTGCACTACATGACATAATTTCAATGTAGATGATTTCTAATCCTATTTGATTACTTGCACTAGATGCATTGATTTTAGCGTAGGTGGTGATTTCTAATACAATTTCATTGCTTGCACTGAAAGTGTTGATTTCAATTTAGACGTCGATTTGTAATTATATTTGATTGCTTGCACTAGATGCATTGATTTCAATGTCGATTATTCCTAATACTATTTGATTGTTTGCGCTAAATGCCTTGATTTTGGCAGATGGCGATTTCTAATCCTATTTGATTGCTTTGAGTAAAATGCATTAATTTCTGCAGTAGATGTTGGTTTCTAATCTTATTTGATGATTGCATTAGGTGCATTGATTTCAATGTAGAAGTTATTTTCTAATTGATTGCTTGCATTAAATGCGTTGATTTCAATGTATATGTTGATTTATGATTTGATGTAATTGGATATATGACGGTACATTAATATTAAAGTGATTGGATTAACAATATGCATTGATTTTAGTGTAAGCACAAAAAGTTATTAACAATGAATATTGATTTTTGTGTTATAGTAATTTAAGCTATTGAAGCCATTAGAGAGCAAGAGAGATAAGGTATCATGTTTACCACAACAAACATCGAGCTAAAGATTTAAATGGTTTATGATTTAAATTTTCTTTTTCATATAATCGATATGAAAAGATAACAAAACTAACAAGGGAGGAAATAAGAATAGTAGAAAATAGTTTGAGATTGATTGTAACGTGAGTACGTTCTTATTATTCACTTTCTATCTTTCAACACTATTATTGTCACTTTGCATTTAAAAATATTTGTAAAAATGAATTTATACTTACTCCAGAGCTATGGTAAATAAATAAAAAAATATATAAACTAGATGTATGGTAAATAAATAAAATTCTTTTTTATATTTATTCCATTAACCTTTTCATATTTAAAAAAACTTTTTAAAAGGAGGTTTTATTTAGATGAAGCCTATGGGACGAATACTATGGGACAAATTAATATTGATACCATGGGCCAAATACCATGGGTAAATAAATAAATATAAAAGAGGTATAAACAAGTATGATAAATAAATAAATATAAAATATATATAAAGAGGTATGTAAATAAATAAATATAAAAGAAGCATAAAGAGGTAAGGTAAATAAATAACAATATATCATAGATTATAAATAAAAATCTAATTATATAACAAGCCTATGGGCCAAATACCATAGTAAAGAAAATGGCATGGTAAATAATGAAATATAAATAAACTAGAGTGTATGGTAAGTAAATAAAACCTCTTTTCATATTTACTCCATAATCTACTTTATATTTACGAATATTTATGTTCATTAGTTTACATAACTAAGAATAAATAGAGAGAGAGAGGATAAGGGAGAGATGGAGAGAGAGGTGTATGGAAGCTAGGGGTGAGATAAAGAGACAAAGTAAGATGTATGGAAAGAAGGAGGGAGAGAAGAAGTGAGAAGGAGAGAGGGAGGGTTATAGTAATGTAGTTGAAGAGAGAGAGGGTGGAAAGAGAGAGAGAAAGAAAGGGATGGGGGAAGAGAGAGGATTAGAGAGAGAGAGAGAGAGAGAGAGAGAGATATGGGGGAAGAGAGAGGATTGGAGGGAAAAGAGAGAGAGAGAGAGGTGGGAGAGAAAGGGAGAGAGAGGAAGGATGAGAGAGAGAGAGAGAGAGAGATCAGGGAAGAGAGAGGGATTTAGGGGGGAGAGAGAGAGAGAGAGAGAGAGAGATCAGGGAAGAGAGAGGGATTTAGGGGAGAGAGAGAGAGAGAGGACTTGAGAGAGAGGAGGAGAGAGGGATCGATAAGAGAGATGGAGTTGGAGGGGGAGAGATGTAGGAAATAAGAAATATAGAGAGTGAGAAGTGGAGAGAGAGAAGGAGTGACAAGGGAGAGCGTGTATGTTTGGGGCTGATATAAAGAGACAAATAAGGAGAGATGGAGATAAGGGGGGAGAAGGAGATATAAGGAGAGAGGGAGGGATATAGTAACATAGTTGGTGGGTGAAGAGAGAGAGAGAGGGAGAGAGAGACAAATAAGGAGAGATGGAGATAAGGGGGGAGAAGGAGATATAAGGAGAGAGGGAGGGATATAGTAACATAGTTGGTGGGTGAAGAGAGAGAGAGAGAGGGAGAGAGAGAAAAATAAGGAGATATGGAGATAAGGGGGGAGAAGGAGAAATAAGGAGATAGGTAGGGATATAGTAACATAGTTGGTGGGTGAAGAGAGAGAGAGAGGGAGAGAGAGATGGGAGAGAAAGGGAAAGAGAGGAAGGAAGAGAGAGGATGTGAGAGAGTGGAGAGAGGGAGGGAAAGAGAGATGGAGTTGGAGGGGGAGGGGGAGAGAAGTAAGAAGAAAGAAATAGAGAGAGGAAGGTGGAGAGAGAGAGAGTGAGTGAGTGATAAGGAATATGGAGAGAGGGGGAGAGAGGGGGGAAGATAGAGATATAGATGGAAGGTGAAGAGAGGGAAGAAGAGAGAGATGGGGAGAGGAGGGGATTGACAAAGAGATTGATATATATGGATTGCGAGTGTGTGTGTGTTTAGGGGGATGAGATAGAGAGACAAGAAGAGATGGAGGGGGATATAGATACGATGGAGTGGGTGGAGAGAGGGAAGAATATTTCTCACATTAGATGGATTGATATAAGTGGAGATGGTGATTTATAATCCTATTTGATTATTTGCACTATATGCATCAATTTTAGTGTAGATATTTATTTCTAATGATATTTGATTACTTGCACTAGATGCATTGATTGTGGTAGGTGGTGATTTCTAATACAATTTGATTTCTTGCACCGAATTTTTTTATTTCAATTTAGATGTCGATTTATAATTATATTTGATTACTTGCACTAGATGAATTGGTTTCAATGTAGATGATTTCTAATCCTATTTGATTGTTTGCACCAAATGCATTGATTTCAAGGTAGATGGCGATTTCTAATCCTATTTGATTTATTTGAGTAAATGCATTGATTTCGGCAGTAGATGTTGGTTTCTAGAGAGAGAGAGAGAGTGTGATAAGGAAGATGGAGAGAGAGGGAGAGAGGAAAAAAGGAGGAAAGAGAGATATTAATGGGGGAGAGGAGAGAAGGGGGAAGATAGAGATATAGATGGAAGGTGAAGAGAGAGGGAAGAAGAGAGAGATGGGGAGAGCGTGGGTGATTGAAAAAAGAGATTGATATATATGGAGTACGAGAGCGCGTGTGTTTAGGGGGGGGTGAGATAGAGAGAAAAAAAGAATAGATGGGGAGGGGGGATATAGATATGGATGGAGGGTGGAGCGAGGGCGGAATATTTCTCGCACTAGATGGATTGATATAAGTGGAGATGGTGATTTCTAATCCTATTTGATTATTTGCATCAGATGCACTGATTTAGTGTAGATATTTATTTCTAATGATATTTGATTACTTGCACTAGATGCATGGATTTTAGCGTAGGTGGTGATTTCTAATACAATTTGATTGCTTGCACCGAATGTGTTGATTTCAATTTAGATGTTGATTTATAATTATATTTACTTCGTACCATATGACATAATTTCAATGTAGATGATTTCTAATCCTATTTGATTACTTGCACTAGATGCATTGATTTTAGCGTAGGTGGTGATTTCTAATACAATTTGATTGCTTGCAATCAATGTGTTGATTTCCACCTCTAGACGTCGATTTCTAATTATATTTGATTGCTTGCACTAGATGCATTGATTTCAATGTCGATTATTCCTAATACTATTTGATTGTTTGCCAAATGCCTTCGATTTCGTTGTAGATGGCGCATTTCTAACTTGTTTGATTGCTTTGAGTAAATGGTATTAATCTATGTGTAGTGATGTTGGTTTCTAATCTTATTTGATTGATTGCATTAGGTGCATTGATTTCAATGTAGAAGTTATTTTCTAATTGATTGCTTGCATTAAATGCGTTGATTTCAATGTATATGTTGATTTATGATTTGATTTAATTGGGATATATGACGGTACATTAATATTAAAGTGATTGGATTAACAATATGCAATTATTTTAGTGTAAGCACAAAAAGTTATTAAATAATGATTGATTTTTGTGTTATAGTAATTTAAGATATTAATATTGGAGAGCAAGAGAGACAAGGTAGACTATGTTTAATACAAACATCGAGCTAAAGATTTAAATGGTTTACGATTTAAATTTTCTTTTTCATATAATCGATATGAAAAGATAACAAAATCAACAAGGGAGGAAATAAGAATAGAAGAAAATAGTTTGAGATTGATTGTAACGTGAGTACGTTCTTATTATTCATACTTTCTATCTTTCAACACTATTATTGTCACTTTTCATTTAAAAATATTTGTAAAATGAATTTATACTTACTCCGTAGCTATGGTAAATAAATAAAAAAATATATAAACTAGATGTATGGTAAATAAATAGTAAATTCTTTTTATATTTATTCCATTAACCTTTTCATATTTAAAAAAAACTTTAAAAGGAGGTTTTATTTAGATGAAGCCTATGGGACGAATACCATGGGAAAAATTAATATTGATACCATGGGCCAAATACCATGAGTAAATAAATAAATATAAAAGAGGTATAAACAAGTATGATAAATAAATAAATATAAAATAGATATATATATATATAGTAAATAAATAAATATAAAATAAGCATAAAGAGGTAAGGTAAATAAATAACAATATATCAAATAGGATGAAATAAAAATCTAATTATAACAAGCCTATGGGCCAAATACCATAGTAAAGAAAAGGGGTATGGTAAATAAATAAAGATAAATAAACTAGAGGTATGGTAAGTAACAAAACCTCTTTTCATATTTACTCCATAATCTACTTTATATTTACGAATATTTATGTTCATTAGTTTACATAACTAAGAATAAATAGAGAGAGAGAGTGATAAGGGAGAGATGGAGAGAGAGTGTGTATGTTTAGGGGTGAGATAAAGAGACAAAGTAAGATGTATGGAAAGAAGGAGGGAGAGAAGAAGTGAGAAGGGGAGAGGGAGGGATATACTAATGTAATTGAAGAGAGAGAGGGTGGAAAGAGAGAGAGAAAGAAAGGGATGGGGGAAGAGAGAGAGAGAGAGAGATATGGGGGAAGAGAGAGGATTGGAGGGAAAGAGAGAGAGAGAGAGGTGGGAGAGAAAGGGAGAGGAAGGATGAGAGAGAGAGAGAGAGAGAGATCGTGGAAGAGAGAGGGATTTAGGGAGAGAGAGAGAGAGAGAGAGAGAGAGAGAGAGAGGGATTAGGGTTGAGAGAGAGAGAGAGAGAGAGAGAGAGAGAGAGAGATCGTGGAAGAGAGAGGGATTTAGGGGAGAGAGAGAGAGGAAGGACGAGAGAGAGAGGACTTGAGAGAGAGGAGGAGAGAGGGATCGATAAGAGAGATGGATTCTGGAGGGGGAGAGATGTAGAAATAAGAAATATAAAGAGTGAGAAGTGTGCAGTAGAGAGAAGGAGTGACAAGGGAGAGATAGAGAGAGAGCGTGTATGTTTGGGGTCAGAGATAAAGAGAGACAAATAAGGAGAGATGGAGATAAGGGAGAAGGAGATATAAGGAGAGAGGGAGGGATATAGTAACATAGTTGGTGGGTGAAGAGAGAGAGAGAGGGAGAGAGAGACAAATAAGGAGAGATGGGAGATAAGGGGGGGGAGAAGGAGATATAAGGAGAGAGGGAGGGATATAGTAACATAGTTGGTGGTACAGAGAGAGAGAGGGAGAGAGAGAAAAATAAGGAGATATGGATAAGGGGGGAGAAGGAGAAATAAGGAGAGAGGGAGGGATATAGTAACATAGTTGGTGGGTGAAGAGAGAGAGAGAGGGAGAGAGAGAGATGGGAGAGAAAGGGGAAAGAGAGGAAGGAAGAGAGGATGTGAGAGAGAGGGAGAGAGGGAGGGAAAGAGAGATGGAGCTGGAGGGGGAGGGGGGAGAGAGGTAAGAAGAAAGAAAATAGAGAGAGGAAGGTGGAGAGAGAGAGGAGGAGCATATGGAAGATGGAGAGAGGGGGAGAGAGGGGGGGGAAGATAGAGATATAGATGGAAGGTGAAGAGAGGGAAGAAGAGAGAGATGGGGAGAGGAGGGGATTGACAAAGAGATTGATATATATGGATTGCGAGAGTGTGTGTGTTTAGGGGGGTGAGATAGAGAGACAAAAAAGAAGAGATGGAGGGGGATATAGATACGGATGGAGGGTGGAGAGAGGGAAGAATATTTCTCACACTAGATGGATTGATATAAGTGGAGATGGTGATTTATAATCCTATTTTACTATTTGCACTATATGCATCAATTTTAGTGTAGATATTTATTTAAAATGATATTTGATTACTTGCACTAGATGCATTGATTTTTGGCAGTAGGTGGTGATTTCTAATACAATTTGATTTCTTGCACCGAATTTTTTTTATTTCAATTTAGATGTCGATTTATAATTATATTTGATTACTTGCACTAGATGAATTGGTTTCAATGTAGATGATTTCTAATCCTATTTGATTGTTTGCACTAAATGCAGAGTTTGATTTCAGTGTAGACATGCATTTCTAATCCGTATTTGATTTATTTGAGAATGCATTGATTCTTAGCAGATGTTGGTTTCAGAGAGAGAGAGAGGATAAGGAAGATGGAGAGAGAGGGAGAGAGAAAAAAAGGAGGAAAGAGAGATATTAATGGGGGAGAGAGAGAAGGGGGAAGATAGAGATATAGATGGAAGGTGAAGAGAGGAAGAGAGAGAGATGGGGAGAGGGGGTGATTGAAAAAGAGATTGATATATATGGGAGTACGAGAGCGCATGTGTTTAGGGGTGAGATAGAGAGACAAAAAGAATAGATGGAGGGGGATATAGATATGGATGGAGGGTGGAGAGAGGGAGGAATATTTCTCGCACTAGATGGATTGATATAAGTGGAGATGGTGATTTCTAATCCTATTTGATTATTTGCACTAGATGCATCGATTTTAGTGTAGATATTTATTTCTAATGATATTTGATTACTTCTACCCGTATGCATTGATTTTAGCGTAGGTGGTGATTTCTAATACAATTTGATTGCTTGCACCGAATGTGTTGATTTCAATTTAGATGTTGATTTATAATTATATTTGGATTACTTGCAATTACATGACATAATTTCAATGTAGATGATTTCTAATCCTATTTGATTACTTGCACTAGATGCATTGATTTTAGCGTAGGTGGCATTTCTAATACAATTTGATTGTTTGGGTAATCGAATGTGTTGATTTCAATTTAAAGACGTCGATTTATAATTATATTTGATTGCTTGCACTAGATGCATTGATTTCAATGTCGATTATTCCTAATACTATTTGATTGTTTGCGCTAAATGCCCCGATTTCTGGCAGATGGCGATTTCTAATCCTATTTGATTGCTTTGAGTAAATGCATTAATTTCAGTGTAGATGTTGGTTTCTAATCTTATTTGATTGATTGCATTAGGTGCATTGATTTCAATGTAGAAGTTATTTTCTAATTGATTGCTTGCATTAGATGCGCTGATTTCAATGTATATGTTGATTTATGATTTGATGTAATTGGATATATGACGGCATACTAATATTAAAGTGATTGGATTAACAATATGCATTGATTTTAGTGTAAGCACAAAAAGTTATTAACAATGTAGATTGATTTTTGTGTTATAGTAATTTAAGCTATTAATATTGGAGACCAAGAGAGACAAGGTATCATGTTTACCACAACAGATCGAGCTAAATATTTAAATGGTTTACGATTTAAATTTTCTTTTTCATATAATCGATATGAAAAGATAACAAAACTAACAAGGGAGGAAATAAGAATAGTAGAAGAAAATAGTTTGAGATTGATTGTAACGTGAGTACGTTCTTATTATTCACATTTTCTATCTTTCAACACTATTATTATTGTCACTTTGCATTTAAAAATATTTGTAAAATGAATTTATACTTTTTACTCCGTAATATGGTAAATAAATAAAAAAATATATGAACTAGATGTATGGTAATAATAAAAATTCTTTTTATATTTATTCCATTAACCTTTTCATATTTAAAAAAACTTTAAAAGGAGGTTTTATTTAGATGAAGTCTATGGGACGAATACCATGGGAAAAATTAATATTGATACCATGGGCCAAATACCATGGGTAAATAAATAAATATAAAAGAGGTATAAACAAGTATGATAAATAAATAAATATAAAATAGATATAAAGAGGTATGGTAAATAAATAAATATAAAAGAAGCATAAAGAGGTAAGGTAAATAAATAACAATATATCAAATAGATTATAAATAAAAATCTAATTATATAACAAGCCTATGGGCCAAATACCATAGTAAAGAAAAGAGGTATGGTAAATAAATAAAAATATAAATAAACTCTAGAGGTATGGTGTTGTAAACAAACCTCTTTTCATATTTACTCCATAATCTACTTTATATTTACGAATATTTATGTTCATTAGTTTACATAACTAAGAATAAATAGAGAGAGAGAGTGATAAGGGAGAGATGGAGAGAGAGTGTGTATGTTTAGGGGTGAGATAAAGAGACAAAGTAAGATGTATGGAAAGAAGGAGGGAGAGAAGAAGTGAGAAGGAGAGAGGAGGGATATAGTAATGTAATTGAAGAGAGAGAGGTGGAAAGAGAGAGAGAAAGAAAGGGATGGGGAAGAGAGAGAGAGAGAGAGAGATATATGGGGGAAGAGAGAGGATTGAGGGAAAGAGAGAGAGAGAGGTGGGAGAGAAAGGGAGAGAGAGGAAGGATGAGAGAGAGATAGAGAGATCAGGGAAGAGAGAGGGATTTAGGGGAGAGAGAGAGAGAGAGAGAGAGAGAGAGAGAGAGAGGGATTTAGGGGAGAGAGAGAGAGAGAGAGAGAGAGAGAGAGAGAGATCAGGGAAGAGAGAGGGATTTAGGGGAGAGAGAGAGAGAGGAAGGACGAGAGAGAGGACTTGAGAGAGAGGAGGAGAGAGGGATCGATAAGAGAGATGGAGTTGGAGGGGGAGAGATGTAGGAAATAAGAAATATAGAAGAGGAGAAGTGTAGAGAGAGAAGGAGTGACAAGGGAGAGATAGAGAGAGAGCGTGTATGTTTGGGGCTGAGATAAAGAGACAAATAAGGAGAGATGGAGATAAGGGGGAGAAGGAGATATAAGGAGAGAGGGAGGGATATAGTAACATAGTTGGTGGGTGAAGAGAGAGAGAGAGGGAGAGAGAGACAAATAAGGAGAGATGGAGATAAGGGGGGAGAAGGAGATATAAGGAGAGAGGGAGGGATATAGTAACATAGTTGGTGGGTGAAGAGAGAGAGAGAGGGAGAGAGAGAAAAATAAGGAGATATGGAGATAAGGGGGGAGAAGGAGAACAAGGGAGAGAGGGAGGGATATGAACATAGTTGGTGGGTGAAGAGAGAGAGAGAGGGAGATAGAGATGGAGAGAAAGGGAAAGAGAGGAAGGAAGAGAGAGGATGTGAGAGAGTGGAGAGAGGGAGGGAAAGAGAGAGATAAAGTTGGAGGGGAGGGGAGAGAGGTAAGAAGAAAGAAATAGAGAGGAAGGTGGAGAGAGAGAGAGTGAGTGAGTGATAAGGAAGATGGAGAGAGGGGGGAGAGAGGGGGAAGATAGAGATATAGATGGAAGGTGAAGAGAGGAAGAAGAGAGAGATGGGGAGAGGGAGGGGATTGACAAAGAGATTGATATATATGGATTGCGAGAGTGTGTGTGTTTAGGGGGGGGTATAGAGAGACAAAAAGAAGAGATGGAGGGGGATATAGATACTAGTGGAGGGTGGAGAGAGGAAGAATATTTCTCACACTAGATGGATTGATATAAGTGGAGATGGTGATTTATAATCCTATTTGATTATTTGCACTATATGCATCAATTTTAGTGTAGATATTTATTTCTAATGATATTTGATTACTTGCACTAGATGCATTGATTTAAGTGTAGGTGGTGATTTCTAATACAATTTGATTTCTTGTAATCGAATTTTTTTTATTTCAATTTAGATGTCGATTTATAATTATATTTGATTACTTGCACTAGATGAATTGGTTTCAATGTAGATGATTTCTAATCCTATTTGATTGTTTTCACTAAATGCATTGATTTCAAAGTAGATGGCGATTTCTAATCCTATTTCATTTATTTGAGTAAATGCATTGATTTCAAATATAGAGATGTTGGTTTCTAGAGAGAGAGGGAGAGAGGAAAAAAGGAGGAAAGAGAGATATTAATGGGGGAGAGGAGAGAAGGGGAAGATAGAGATATAGATGGAAGGTGAAGAGAGGGAAGAAGAGAGAGACGGGGAGAGGGGGTGATTGAAAAAGAGATTGATATATATGGAGTACGAGAGCGCATGTGTTTAGGTGGGTGAGATAGAGAGACAAAAAAGAATAGATGGAGGGGGATATAGATATGGATGGAGGGTGGAGAGAGGGAGGAATATTCGCACTCAGATGGATTGATATAAGTGGAGATGGTGATTTCTAATCCTATTTGATTATTTGCACTAGATGCATCGATTTTAGTGTAGATATTTATTTCTAATGATATTTGATTACTACATCAGATGGCATTGATTTTAGCGTAGGTGGTGATTTCTAATACAATTTGATTGCTTGCATCAATGTGTTGATTTCAATTTAGATGTCGATTTATAATTATATTTGGATTGCATTTTGCACCAAGTATGACATAATTTCAATGTAGATGATTTCTAATCCTATTTGATTACTTGCACTAGATGCATTGATTTTAGCGTAGGTGGTGATTTCTAATACAATTTGATTGCTTGCACTGAATGTGTTGATTTCAATTTAGGACGTCGATTTGTAATTATATTTGATTGTTTGCACTAGATGCATTGATTTCAATGTCGATTATTCCTAATACTATTTGATTGTTTCAGCTTAAATGCCTTGATTTCTGTAGATACATTTCTAATCCTATTTGATTTCTTTGAGTAAATGCATTAATTTCTGAAGCAGTAGATGTTGGTTTCTAATCTTATTTGATTGATTGCATTAGGTGCATTGATTTCAATGTAGAAGTTATTTTCTAATTGATTGCTTGCATTAAATGCGTTGATTTCAATGTATATGTTGATTTATGATTTGATGTAATTGGATATATGACGGTACATTAATATTAAAGTGATTGGATTAACAATATGCATTGATTTTAGTGTAAGCATAAAAGTTATTAACAATGTAGATTGATTTTTGTGTTATAGTAATTTAAGCTATTAATATTGGAGAGCAAGAGAGACAAGGTATCATGTTTACTACAATGTATCAAAGCAAGATTTAAATGGTTTACGCTCTAAATTTTCTTTTTCATATAATCGATAGTAAAAAGATAACAAAACTAACAAGGGAGGAAATAAGAATAGTAGAAGAAAATAGTTTGAGATTGATTGTAACGTGAGTACGTTCTTATTATTCACATTTTCTATCTTTCAACACTATTATTGTCACTTTGGATTTAAAAATATTTGTAAAATGAATTTATACTTACTCCGCAGCTATGGTAAATAAATAAAAAAATATATAAACTAGATGTATGGTAAATAACAAAATTCTTTTTATATTTATTCCATTAACCTTTTCATATTTCTAAAAAAAACTTTAAAAGGAGGTTTTATTTAGATGAAGCCTATGGGACGAATACCATGGGACAAATTAATATTGATATCATGGGCCAAATACCATGGGTAAATAAATAAATATAAAAGAGGTATAAACAAGTAAGGATAAATAAATAAATATAAAATAGATATAAAGAGGTATGGTAAATAAATAAATATAAAAGAAGCATAAAGAGGTAAGGTAAATAAATAATAATATATCAAATAGGATTATAATAAAAATCTAATTATATAACAAGCCTATGGGCCAAATACTCAGTAAAGAAAAGGGGTATGGGTAAATAAATAAAAATATAAATAAACTAGAGGTATGGTAAGTAAATAAAACCTCTTTTCATATTTACTCCATAATCTACTTTATATTTACTAATATTTATGTTCATTAGTTTACATAACTAAGAATAAATAGAGAGAGAGAGTGATAAGGGAGAGATGGAGAGAGAGTGTGTATGTTTAGGGGTGAGATAAAGAGACAAAGTAAGATGTATGGAAAGAAGGAGGGAGAGAAGAAGTGAGAAGGAGAGAGGGAGGGATATAGTAATGTAGTTGAAGAGAGAGAGAGGGGTGGAAAGAGAGAGAGAAAGAAAGGATGGGGGAAGAGAGAGTGATTAGAGAGAGAGAGAGAGAGAGAGAGAGAGATATGGGGGAAGAGAGAGGATTGAGGGAAAAGAGAGAGAGAGAGGTCGGAGAGAAAGGGAGAGAGAGGAAGGATGAGAGAGAGAGAGAGAGAGATCAGGGAAGAGAGAGGATTTAGGGGAGAGAGAGAGAGAGAGAGAGAGAGATCGTGGAAGAGAGAGGGATTTAGGGAGAGAGAGAGAGAGAGAAAGGACGAGAAAGAGGACTTGAGAGAGAGGGAGAGTGAGAGAGGGATCGATAAGAGAGATGGAGTTGGAGGGAGAGATGTAGGAAATAAGAAATATAAAGAGGAGAAGTGGAGAGAGAGAAGGAGTGACAAGGGAGAGATAGAGAGAGACCATGTATGTTTGGGGCCGAGATAAAGAGAAAAATAAGGAGAGATGGAGATATATAGAGAAGGGAGATATAAGGAGAGAGGGAGGGATATAGTAACATAGTTGGTGGGTGAAGAGAGAGAGAGAGGGAGAGAGAGACAAATAAGGAGATGGAGATAAGGGGGGAGAAGGAGATATAAGGAGAGAGGGAGGGATATAGTAACATAGTTGGTGGGTGAAGAGAGAGAGAGAGGGAGAGAGAGAAAAATAAGGAGATATGGAGATAAGGGGGGAGAAGGAGAAATAAGGAGAGAGGGAGGGATATAGTAACATAGTTGGTGGGTGAAGAGAGAGAGAGAGGGAGAGAGAGATGGGAGAGAAAGGGAAAGAGAGGAAGGAAGAGAGAGGATGTGAGAGAGTGGAGAGAGGGAGGGAAAGAGATATGGAGTTGGAGGGGGAGGGGGAGAGAGGTAAGAAGAAAGAAATAGAGAGAGGAAGGTGGAGAGAGAGAGAGTGAGTGAGTGATAAGGAAGATGGAGAGAGTGGGAGAGAGGGGGAAGATAGAGATATAGATGGAAGGTGAAGAGAGGGAAGAAGAGAGAGATGGGGAGAGGAGGGGATTGACAAAGAGATTGATATATATGGATTGCGAGAGTGTGTGTGTTTAGGGGTGAGATAGAGAGACAAAAAAGAAGAGATGGAGGGGGATATAGATACGGATGGAGGGTGGAGAGGGAAGAATATTTCTCACACTAGATGGATTGATATAAGTGGAGATGGTGATTTATAATCCTATTTGATTATTTGCACTATATGCATCAATTTTAGTGTAGATATTTATTTCTAATGATATTTGATTACTTGCACTAGATGCATTGATTTCAAGGTAGGTGGTGATTTCTAATACAATTTGATTTCTTGTGACCGAATATTTCAATTTAGATGTCGATTTATAATTATATTTGATTACTTGCACTAGATGAATTGGTTTCAATGTAGATGATTTCTAATCCTATTTGATCGTTTGCACTAAAATGGCTTGATTTCTGGGCAGTAGATGGCGGATTTCTAATCCTATTTGATTTATTTGAGTAAATGCATTGATTTCAAGTAGATGTTGGTTTCTAGAGAGAGAGAGAGTGTGTGATAAGGAAGATGGAGAGAGAGGGAGAGAGGAAAAAAGGGAGGAAAGAGAGATATTAATGGGGGAGAGGAGAGAAGGGGAAGATAGAGATATAGATGGAAGGTGAAGAGAGGGAAGAAGAGAGATGGGGAGAGGGGTGATTGGAAAAAGAGATTGATATATATGGAGTACGAGCGCGCGTGTGTTTAGGGGGGGTGAGATAGAGAGACAAAAAAGAATAGATGGAGGGGGATATAGATATGGATGGAGGGTGGAGAGAGGGAGGAATATTTCGCACTAGATGGATTGATATAAGTGGAGATGGTGATTTCTAATCCTATTTGATTATTTGCACTAGATGCATCGATTTTAGTGTAGATATTTATTTCGAATGATATTTGATTACTTGCACTAGATGCATTGATTTTAGCGTAGGTGGTGATTTCTAATACAATTTGATTGCTTGCACTGAATGTGTTGATTTCAATTTAGATGTCACTTATAATTATATTTGATTACTTGCACTACATGACATAATTTCAATGTAGATGATTTCTAATCCTATTTGATTACTTGCACTAGATGCATTGATTTGGTTGCGTAGGTTGTGATTTCTAATACAATTTGATTGCTTGCACCGAATGTGTTGATTTCAATTTAGACGTCGATTTATAATTATATTTGATTGCTTGCACTAGATGCATTGATTTCAATGTAGATTATTCCTAATACTATTTGATTGTTTGCGCTAAATGCATTGATTTTGGAAGTAGATGGCGATTTCTAATCCTATTTGATTGCTTTGAGTAAATGCATTAATTTCAGTGTAGATGTTGGTTTCTAATCTTATTTGATTGATTGCATTAGGTGCATTGATTTCAATGTAGTTATTTAATTGATTGCTTGCATTAAATGCGTCGATTTCAATGGGTATGTTGATTTCATGATTTGACAATTGGATATATGACGGTACATTAATATTAAAGTGATTGGATTAACAATATGCATTGATTTTAGTGCAAGCACAAAAAGTTAACAATGAGATTGATTTTTGTGTTATAGTAATTTAAGCTATTAATATTGGAGAGCAAGAGAGACAAGGTATCATGTTTACCACAACAAATCGAGCTAAATATTTAAATGGTTTACGATTTAAATTTTCTTTTTCATATAATCGATATGAAAAGATAACAAAACTAACAAGGGAGGAAATAAGAATAGTAGAAGAAAATAGTTTGAGATTGATTGTAACGTGAGTACGTTCTTATTATTCACATTTTCTATCTTTCAACACTATTATTGTCACTTTGCATTTAAAAAAAAATATTTCATCATTTTTCATCATTATAGTTATTAACAATAATTATCATCTCAAATCTAACCGAGGTAACTAGAAAATTTTAAAATTAAAATGACCAAGTCAATCTCGTAAATATTTAGCATATTTGAGATGATTATATTAATATTTGATATATTTACATATTACCGATAAAATTAATCATATCTTTGATAGATTTCTCCTTTTGGCAAAGACACGATTGAAACCGGCCTAGATCCATCTTACAACTCAAAAATATACAAAAAAATTTTAATAATCTCTAAAAAATGTGACGTTGATGCCTTCGACGCAACTGCCTAGATCCACCCAACTCTAGACGACATGTGCCCGAGAGGGATCAACCCCCCGATGTGCAAACCTTTCCTCAATTTTTTCACTTAAAAAGGTTTTCACCTCGAGAGATTTGATCCTCTCGGCGCATGATAGATCCAAGAGTTAGATGGATCTAGGGCCGGTTTAGGCATTTTCATGTTAGCATACATGTTTATTTAGGCATGCATATCGTATCATGGAGACCGATCAATTTCATACCATTGATGATTAAGAAATGAGAGTGTATCCAACATGTGATGTACATTAGTGGTTAACTTTGACCTAATTAATGTGTTTTTAATTCTCATATCATGTTACATCTATGAGGTTTCCACGTCACAATGGCTATGAATTATATGTTGCAACCAAGCCTAGAGATTGGTAAAATAATTCAATTTGATTATTTCAATATATTAAATTTTTATATAAGTAGACTAATATTTGTTTTGGAACTTGAGATTATTTTCTATAGAATATGCATTTTATATCCTATTAAACTCCGATTCTTTACAAAACTGCACCGTACTGATCCCATTTGAAGATTTTTGTATCCATCTCTTATTGATATGTATGATATTTTTCAGATTTTATAAACTAAACCAAGTTAGTAAGAGTCAAAGGGTCTATACCTCATAGTGGGATAAAAAATATCACTCACCTTAGACGCAAGCCCCTTAAAGGCCCATCATAGAATGAATGCCTTGACTCACCTAACATCATCCTCATCGATGCAAGGTGCATAAGCTTGAACATGTTTTTTCTATTGGCTATTAATAGCTTGGACTCGCATTTGTCAATAAAACCGGATTATGTAGGTATATTTAAATGATATTATTTTTTAAATAATATTTTAATAAAATATTATTTAGAAAATATATAATTAAAATTATTTTGAAAAATAAATTAAAATTTAAAAACATGAATATGAAATAAATAAAAATATAATGTATTACATGGTACATTTAAAATAAAATACATAATAATAAAAATAACAGCTTAATGATGCTTGAGCTAGAGGTGATTTGGGATGGGTGACCTCAAGCAAGCCCCGGTTACCATATGATAGCCCCGTAAGTGATGATTGACGCTATGTGATTCATTTCACTAGTTCCGTGCCACTTCTTCACCCCCTTGTGAGCATCATGCGATGCAATGAGTGCTAAGTGGACTATTCAAAAAATCATGAGAAATTAGTCACTTACTACTACCTCTCATGAAAATGGTCATAGATGAATGACTTACTTAAATACAAGCTTGAACCCTGCATCATATCTAATAAAATAACAATTATCATTTTATATATTTCAAAGATATAAAATTAAATTTTAAATTTTATAAATATATTTTTATGCTATTTTATTTTCAAAATTATAATATATTTATATTTTTTTTATTTTTAAATAATAATTTATTTTATTATTTGGAAAAAAAATAGATAATTGAAATTAAAAACAAAAATAAGAAATAAATAAACTATAATTAGATTTTACATAAAAAAAATATTTCGCTCCCCTTTTATATAGGAAATAACAATTAATAAAGTTTTTAATTGGAATAAAATATTTATTTCAAAAAAATAAGTGTATTGTTCACTTCGGGTCTTGATAGACAGCGTGATCAGTGTTATGTTAAGGCACTCCTTGATGTGAAGTCATTGTTTCAATTCCCCGCCCCTATAAAGGTGATGTTATGTTTGACATGAGATGTAGTCCTCCCAAGCTTAATATTAATAAGTGTATTATTAAGCACACTAATTAAAATAACTTGCTTTTTGCACATTGAATTTTATTTGCAGATAATCTGCCATGTTATCCGTGGGTGAATGTTTACAATAATAAATGTTATCAATGGTTTAAAGTTGTTGGGCTCATACCCACTTGACAGAGTTGTTGGACTTGTACTTCCCTAACACAAGTTTAAACAAAGAGGATTATCGTAACAAGATGTTGGATCACCTAATTTATAGTGGGAGATACAAGAAGATGGACAAAATTCCCCTTGAAAAAGTTTCAAAAAGTTGCTTTCTTTGGCTATAAAATCGAATAACACTATTGGCTCTTCCGAGTAAAAAACTCAACAGAGTAACCCCTCACTTCAAGGATTTATGGTCTTCCTAAGATTCATAAAGATGGTGCTCCCTTCGCCCCATTATCAACACCATAGGTGGTTCGACCTATCTCGCTCACTTCAAACTTTTAATATCCGTAAAAGCTTAAACCTTCGTGGGATGGACCAACTTTTGTCAAAGACTCATCCTCTTTTATTAATGAATTGGAAAAGCAGATGAATGGATCCGTGATAGGTTTGTAAGTTTTCGATGTTGTCCGATTATACACTTGCATTCCCATTAAGGAAGTTATCGATGTCGTTTCTCTAGTCATGGATCCTTGCTACTTCTCATCTTGTTGAGATCTCGTCTAACCTCAACTTTTTAGTTTCGAGGGTGAATTTTTTGAACAAACTTGTGGTGTGGCCATGGGTTCCTCCCCCTTTTCCCCCGTGGTGGCTAATGTGTTCATGTAAGACTTCGACCCAGTGGCCCTTTTCTCCTCCCTTTTCAACCTAGGCTTTGGAAAAGATTTGTTGATGACACTTGTATGGTTTGGCCCCATGGAAAAGATAAATTGGACCTTTTCTTCCACCATCTTAATGATCAACTGGACTTCATTAAGTTCACCATGGAATTCGAAGTGGATGGTAGCCTACCCTTTTTGGATGCTCTTATTTCTGTGAATGATGATGGTTCTTTCTATCATCAAGTCTTTAGAAAGAAGACAATAATACTGGAGCAAACATTTACATGCTATTTTCACCATTTCTGCCGAATATTGGGGTTCTCGCACCCTAGCCACCACGGCCTTTAGAATCTCCGATGAACACCACTTTGAAGGTGAAAAAGCTCATCTCCTTGAATTTTAATAGGAATGGTTATAAAGATTCAATGTCTTAGAGATTTTCAAAAAGTTGGAAAAAGGTCCTGTGGATAAGAAATCCTTGTGATCGGTTATCCGGAGTTCACCTTCTATTTATCCAAGGTACTACCGATAAAATTGCTAGATCCCGAAGAGACATAATGTTTCCTCAACCTTCAAGCCCTCCCGCACCATTCAAAGTTCGCTTCGACCTGCTAAGGACCCTCGATTTTCCCTAAGGATGGTAAGGTTGTTTACTTGATTCTCGTGCTCTTGTGGGCGCCTTACATCGGTGAAACTCGGTCGATCAATTAATCAAAGAATTCATGAACATATCACTAACCTTAAACATAGTCAATCACACTCCCCGCTCTCTAGCAGAGCATGTTGAAAAAGACTAAAGATCACATTTGCATTCGTGATGCCGAGGTTATTGCGTAGATTGACCATTTCACCACCTTAGAAGTTGAGGGAAGCCTCGGGAAACCGAAAAGGCTTGTTAACCTTAACAGGATGATGGGTGGAGGTTAGCAGATAATTGATTTCGCTTCTCCCTTCACTCTTAGTTTTAATTCTCTCATTGAGTCTTTCCTCTACTTTTGACTCTACTTTTTTTATTTATTCTTTATTTATTATTATTATTATTTATTTATTTTATTTATTATTTTATTATTATTATTATTATTTATTATTCTTATTATTATTATTTTAGTTTTATTTTTTATTTTATGTTATATTTTATTTATCTTTGGATAATTTCGTTTAACTTAGTAAATTTATTTTATTTTTATTTTTATTTATTTATTTTATTTTTTAAGATCAAATAAAAAATAAAGAAAATAAATAACAATTTAATTATATTCAAAATATAAATATTAAATTACATTGCATTTAATTTTTCATAAAATATTAAATAAATAATATAACAACTATTAAATAATTTTTTAATTATGCTTCTACTTTTTACAACTACTATTTGCTTCCTTATCTACTTAAATGAGTTCCTGGATCGCATTTCATCTTGCCCATGATGAACCACATTGGTCAAGTCTGTACATCTACTAAGAAATTTGCTTTGATGTGATTTTCACCAAAAATTTCTATACACAAATTTAATACAGAATTGTCAAGTTCAATGTCATACTATCCTCACAGAAGTAGTTCTAAACACTTTCTCTATAACCTTTAAGTGCAACCACAAAAAAGAACACATAAAGATTTAAATAAAAACCCCTTAATACATATATTTTCATAATATACTTATAAAATAAAACTAATCAACCAATGAAATTAGAATAAAAATTTGGGAATAAAATAATAATTTAAAAAAACTAAAATAATAAAAATTTAATATGTATTATAGATTGATGCCTAATATATTGATTTAACTTGCATCCATGTAATGTTAATTAAACTTTTAATGTTTTGTTCAATATCTTTTTAATAACGCCTTTGGCACTGGCATTATAGATTGGCTAGATAGTGAAAAGAGATGATGTGTATTGAATCAATTGCATGAATGAAGGATATCCAATATAGACTATTGAGGTTAACAGGTACTTAACGAAGAAATGGAAAAGTATTGCTGGACACAACTAAATGAGATATTTGGAGACTTTTTTAAGAGTTGTTTATCATATATATATATATATATTATTTATCAGAAAATTAGTTATTTATGAGAATTTAATTTATATAGTTTTTATGAAAAAATAACATAGGTTTATTTAATAAATAATATTTTTAAATTTTAATCGTCAAATTTTTTAATCATTAAATATTACTTGCTCTACTGAATTTCAGAAGAAAAATATTGAATTAAACTTTGAAATAAAAAATATGAGTGTAAGTCATTAAAATTTAACGCCCAAACCAGCCATTTGAATGTATCTAAACCTTTTTTTGGTAAAGCATGCGAGATTCGATCAAAATGATAAAATGCTTGTTTAATAATGTATATGAACAAATAGACGTGTATGATAATGTCTCTGCATTAATAAGCTTTGCCAACATTTCCATGGAAAGTAATGCGATGTAGAAGTCAACGGTCGATGATATATATTTACAGTTTAAGTTTAATGGAGTGAAGAGGCAACGTAGAAACCTTTATTTAACGTGTTGGGCTGAAAGACCTGAGTGGAACCAGCCAAGAGGGCAAGGCGTCGGCGAACAAAGAAGATTGAGTTCTGTCTCCAAGTTAGTCAAATGCCACGAGTAGACAGGTGAGCAACCAGATTGGGAGTGAAATTACAGAAGGTATACCACTTCGGGACGTATGTGGAACTTCCTACACCACTACCCACACGATAAATATAGTCTAATTTATGCCTACCAGCAAGTCACCACTTATGCTTACCAGCAAATGTCATCATGCCAAGTTTTATTTCCTGAGTTATAATAAGTTATTAAATGTATTGGATAAGGCGAGTTGTACTTTTTAGCCATTTAATAACGTATAGTCAAAGAAATATGTATAGTTTTATTAGCTTACTCTTAAATGAAATTACAATTCAATTTTTATTTTAAACAAATAAGGTAGTTGTACCAAACCCGTGACCATCATTGTACTAGGCAACAAAGTAGATTGACACATCAACATGATAGATTTAAATGCACAACAGATCTCTAAGAAATGAACAATAACATGTTAAATTTAAAAGGAGTTGTTTACATGCATTTTTTTTGAGTTTCGAATCCGTGTTGAAAAAATTTGAGGTAAAATTTTGATTTATATTATTTAAACTGTATTGTGTATATGGATTAATCAATTCTAAAAAACCCCTAGGGCAATTTAGATTGTCTAAGATTACCCATCAAATTTCCTCGCTTTTCAATGACCTCATTGGATTTAGAGAAATTAGACCGTGAAAAAACTACTGTAAAGCCTTCAAAAAGTAGCACTAAAGACTACTCAAAAATTTAAATGCATAAATACGTATCCCAAGAAATGGAATAATACTGTTAATTGGATAGCTTAAATTAAATTAAATTAAATATATATATATATATATATATATATATATATATATATATATATATATATATATATATCCTCAATTTAGTAGTGCCTTTAATATTTTTTCATTTATCTTTTGAAACAAAGCTAAAGATATTAGTTTTGTGGCCTCAACCTCCTATTCTAGAGGAAACCAAAATCATGGCCACCTTAAAGCGTTGAAAGCCATCTAAAATTGAAAAAGTTTCATTCTACCTATTGTTGCATTAGCTAGCCGATCATTTACCTATTGCCAAGGTAATTGTTAGAAACTAAAGTCCTTCCAAAAAAGCAAAATGCATATACCGAAATAAACTAAACTCCTATCCATCTAAGATTCAATTGGGGTGGGGTCCTCGTCGTGGATCCTGCATGTCCGTTGTTGCAACATTAACTGCTTTAATTCTTCCAAATTACCATCTTCAATTCTACCAATACGACGTGTTTGGCATCAAAAGACCTTGATGTGTTGCAACCGAATATCAATGTCCCGCAATAAATCCAACATTTTTTGTTCTGCTTCTCCGCAAGGATGAATACCCGAATAGCCTAGGCTAAAAGGCATTTCATAATCCAATAAGTATGGACTGCTTGATTAAACATGAGAGGCGACCTCAGTGTCTCAAGATCTTAACAAAGTCCATAATTTCTGCCGGTCGATTGTCTTCCTCATTATTCTGAATTTCTCTTTCCCAACTATGAATTTCCGTTCGACCCGAGATGAATTTCCAAGGGAGTATGTTGATGAGAGGTTCATTAAGACCCCTTTGCTTTGTCTTCCGCCTCTTTTCCTATTCTCGCCTGTGCGTTTTAGCATCTTCTCGTTTCTCTTTTTCTCGTAGTATGGGCCGATGATTTTCTTTGTTGCCTCTTAACCATAGTGTTGAGTTGACTTATAATAAGACCGAGCTTCCGGAATAAGAATGAGAAAATAAGAGAAAAAGATACCAATTAAACTTTCAATCTGTCACCATGAACATCATTTGGACAATTTTGATTCTCCTCTTGACTTGGGAGATAAGACATGTTATCTTCCCCGATAGTAGCATGGACATTAAGCAAAACCCGTAATTGACAGAGGTTCCGTGTATTAAGAGAAGGCCAACAAACAACCGGACAAGACGAGGTACATTTTAAAACTATGCTTCTCAAGACTTGGCAGATAAATGCAGAGTCCACGCACCGACATCATCATATTCTCGACTCCTATCATCATTTAATTTGAAAAAGAAGAAACAAATCGCAGCTCATAACCGAAACTAAGAAGAAACTTAATTTCCCGCGCTTTGCTAAGGGAATCGAGAAGGAAAGGAAAAGACAACCAGAGTCTATTAACCAATCTAAAAAATTAAACTTAAATGTCAGCTTTATGCTAAGGGAATTGGGAAGCATTACATGACAACATGAAAAGGAATTCAGTCCCGAGGGGCCTCGCATGAGGTTACATACTTCCATTCTCGCCACTTCTAAACCTTAAATCGTCGATGGACCAAGCAATGCCACTGCAACTGCACGCAGACAAGAACTACTCTTCGCTGCATGTGACGATTGGAATTACCATACCCAAGAGTGACAGGGTTTCTAAAACACGGCTCAACTGATCGTAACTTAACGTATCTCGTACCAAATAACTAAACATTCCTAGACTTACTCTCTCAAACTTCCCTAACCCGATACATTTCAATGCTACTCGGCGTACGAACATAGGCTTAAGATGGAAAAAAGCATACCCCAATAAAGGGGAATGAGTCTCTGCCGCTGATTGTGGCCGTTCCCGTCTCCCTACCCGCTTCGCATCGCATGCTATGATAGAGCAAGTTTTTGTTTTATGAAACAACTTACAACACATAAACTCTACGTTCAACAGTTTTTTCCTCTCCGGCTCCGACAAGATAAAGGCCTAACAACTTTGCTATCATTCCCTTATCCTCCATGTGCCTCCATGATCTTATGTTGGACGACGTATAATGCCTTATTAATGCGCATGAACGACTCGCTAC
Organism: Pinus albicaulis; assembly: GCA_034641835.2. Lineage (NCBI taxonomy): Eukaryota > Viridiplantae > Streptophyta > Pinopsida > Pinales > Pinaceae > Pinus > Pinus albicaulis. The sequence goes on from CM076582.1 coordinate 83,526,886, forward strand.
CACTTGGCTCATTCAATCATGCAGGGTCTTCGTTCTTTGAGCACCCCGATTAGGGATATATATATATATATATTAAAAAAAAATAATAAATTTCAATCACTAAAATTAAATTATATAAATATTTCATTCGATTTTTTATCAAAAACCAAACTAATATGCTTTGACCAAAACTCAATGCAATATCCACCGCCTAGTAGCATGAATAATAATAGATGTGAAGTTTGATTTTAGCGATTGACACTTCCTATATTGTAAATATTTACATATTGAAGATTGCAAAGTAACTTTTAGTGAAAAATGGTACTAGTTCTTGAGAATCATGGGGTGAATTCACACATTGCCTTGGAAACAATATCTCATAATATTTTTAGAATATGCCCAATCGATGTAAATAAAAATCTCAAGTTGTCGCACATTTTAACTTTGCATTTGGAAAAAATGAGAAGTGTTTTTCTAATGATCACTTGTAAATGAATGTAAGATCTCAAGCATTTATTTTTTCAATAAATCTAGTACATTATAGTGTCAAAAATAAAAATGCTTCAACCCAAAATATTGAACACTAAGGGATTTGAGAAAGAAAAATGTAGCCACTTATTTATATTAATAACTTAAATAAAATTACATGCCCAAACAAGTACAATGTCATGTATGGTTGGTCATAAATGACTAATGTCGATAATCGAAGCACACTTGTGAATCGTGTATGGATCCACCCAACAAATATCCTCGTGGGGTTTTCGTCCCTAGATCAAACCGAACTGCCACGCCAAGTTCTTAAGAAAACACAATAAGATAGATAAACTCAGAATGATCCAAATGCGTAGCTCCTATCCCCCTTTTATAGGCTTGATGGACTCTAGAAACCTTATTTTATTATTTCGAATAATTCAAGCAAATACCATGGGAAGAGACCATGGGAAAATACCATGCGCAAATACCATGGGCATATTATTTCCATTTTGACCATATCAAGAAAATTGAATATTAAAAAAATCCTCCCGTCCAAAGATTGTGTTTTCTCACAATCCACTTCTATGCACAACGTAGAAGTATTAAGTGTATACTGATACCAGGATTCCATACAAACCAATGTGTTGGTTCATGCCTCCATGCTAAATGATCTTGAATGGATCTTCACATATCCGGATCCCAAACAATCATCCACCCAATCCACCTCTAATATATTCACCTTGGATCCCAATGTCACCTGTGTCTCAGATCCGTGGATTATGATACCATCTCACTCCTCCATCACTCTCCTCTTCCTAAGGGCCCAAGCTATATTATCCCTGGTTAAGAATATCCTCCTAAGAATCATTCCCATCAATAGGGCTCCAACTCATAATCTTTTGCCAAACCGTCCCATGGGAAGGATCTAATGCATAAATCCCCACACATCGAATAAGTCTAATGGAGCAAGATGTTGTCTGATGCTCAACTAATGTTTCTCCACCGGGTTACCCAACATCGCATCCATTTGGAGAACTCGCCCCAATGTATAAAGGTACATAGCACGCCAAAAACCCTATTCATGGCCTTTTGAGATGATACGAAACTCCTAACAATACCCTCTTATTGCCTTGTTAGGGACTTGAGACATTACTCTACATTAGACAACTCGACCGTTGACTCGGCACATATCCCTATGAGCTCCTCAATTTTCTCTCTCTCCGTAAGATAGTGCCTCAAAACTATCTAAATCCTACTTCAACATCATAAGATATGTCTTGAAATGCTTAATCTTTTCTCGAAAGTCCTCCCTGAAATTTTGGTGCCCCGTCGAAATTCTCTACATTTGTCCGCACCAGATGCCCAACTATCACAACTTCAACTTGAGCCTTTGACTAGCTCTCTAGAAATGGCTCATCCTTCAAACTGTATTTTCATCATCTTCCCAGATCAAGTGCCTCTTATGTTAGTTCAACACTATTGGCTCCTCACTTGTTTTCTCGATTTTCTTCTCCTTCCGCTTTCCACTCCGGATAATCATTGTTCATCCTTTCTGCCTGTAAATACAGCGGTAATCAGACTAATATCTACACTTGATTTCTCATCTTTCTTCAATTATGTCCTCCTGGATATCTATGGATTCACCATATTATATAATACTCAGGAATACGATTTCTTTCCCCCGTACTTTTAAGTGCTTGTCAAGTCACTATTATCATCGACATGTCACGAAAGTCTCTCTGTTTTTAGCTCACCATACGTACTTGAATGCTCGTATTTTCCATGGATGTTCTCCTGCAAATCAATGGACTCACCTATAGTAGAGGAATCCTGCTTTGTTTATGTTATTTCCTTCATGACATTTGAGCATGAGTGGTTAAGTGCCAAGTTCCCTTGTAGATGAAGCATAAAACTTTCCCTCCTTAGTGAACATTCTTGTTGTCTCCATAAATCCTTTTTAGTTCCTCCTTGGTCGACTTCTTTCTAAGTAGTTTGATGTTTTGTTTGACCAACCCCTCAACTAGTTCATAGGCAACATGCGATACCTTATCTCCTTCCTCCAAATGGCCAACAATTTTGGATCTTCGTTGTTCTGAGATGACCTTATCTTCTCCCAAGATCATGGACATGATCTCTTGCTTGTATTTTTTGACATAATTTGGATGAGATGTTGTAATGTTCGTTCATAATTATTGGAGCATCTGAAGGATTAAGTCATCACACTCTATATCGAGCATAAGTATACTAATTCTGAATTTCACCATGCGCTCTAAAATTTTGCACCTACGAAAAAAATTCGTAAGTGTGATATTGTCCAACCCTTGGAAGGCTTCTACCATCAAGTGGAAAATCCTTCTCATAATTTCATCATTGTAGGGCGGTAGTAGTGCTATTAAGGCTAGGCCTTTAATGAGACAAGAGGTGACTATGAGTCTAACCTTTTCACAAGAATGCTCCAAGAACCTAGGTTGTATCAAAGCAAGCATGCATGGATTCAAAGCCCATCTTGACACTTTCCGTGCTGCTTGCTATATAAAACATAGAGCCATGTATAATGTGTCCAACAATAGAGGAGGACATCTACTCTCCAATTTGGATCCAAATTCAAAGAGACACATGCTTCTTATATTTTCCTTCCCGGAAGTATCCTTTAACTCTTGGAGGATAGCATAGCCTTCTTAAAAGAAGACCTATTGTTCTATTCTTACTTCTAATTTATAATTATGGCCAATTTTTATCCACAAAAAGTATTGTCATAAAAAACCGTAAATGTATTACTATGGCAACCTCGAGATATTTCCAAAAATAAAGTAATAATGTATTACTATTACTTATTCCTCAAATATTTCCAAAATCAAAGTAATAACATTATGTCTTTGATCTCGATACTCAACATTCCTTCTGTCTTAAGTGTTTTTTTTTAATACACTCCTTTCAAATTTAAATATAAGTTAAACTTCTCTCTTAGGTTTTTTTTTAATACCTCCTTTCAAATTTCTATCTCGAGAGTTAAACTTAAAGAAAAATTCCCGACAAATTTCACAAAACTTTGTTTCCCATATTAGTATTATATCCCTTTGTACCTTGATCTGGTTCGGCGGGGTTCATTTGGGATTTTCCCACTTTATTACTTGAGGTTCTCCTTAGTACCCGATGGATAACCTCTATTCATTAGATTCTCGAAGAATATGTGCTTTGATATTTGAACACGAGCCACACGGAGTGGGTCCAAATGGTTGTCTTCTACCATCTACTTAATCCCTTGCATTGATGACTAAAAAACCATCTTAGAGTCGTGCAACAAAGTAATTAAATATTGGTATTGGCATCGAACAAAACACATGTAGAAGAGGGGGTGACGTGTTTCGCGTGCGGAGATACTATCCTAATATATCTTCTTTATTTATTGACTTGAGATGAACACAAAGTGGATGTATAGTCTTTTTTGTCCAAATTTGATTTTTGGCGAGATCGAGGATGTTTACAATTCGATCCCTAATTGTCGATTTTGAGAACTTCCACGAATACTGCTTTGCAAGGAATCGACCCTTTTGTGATTATTCTCATCACCTTGCGGAGTGTGATCTCTCGATGCTCTAGATCATGTGCGTTGATTGTGCACTCTTTGTCCACGACACACTCTTACAACATAAATGACGCATCATCGGCCCACGGGTGCATCCACTTTGATCAATTACTTGAGCCTCCTTAAACATCGTTGGAGACATTTAATCTAATCAATATGATTATACCCATATTACCAAGCAAGCATATATATTGAGAAATATGGATGAAAGCGCTTTTAATTAAATGATAAATGGTTCGTAATAATTAAGATTATTGAATATGCCAAAAATCATAAACTACACTCGGAGGTAACCATGTCACTACACCGGCTAGCAATGTTCTGTCATGAATTTTCCAAACGTATTCGACGCACTACTGTGTGAGAAGGGATCGGACACGGATGTTCTGATGCGATTGAATGTACGCTCACGACCCTTCCCTCGCGGAAGCCCGGGTAGTTTACGAATGCTCAAATCGTTAGAATTATAAGACGGAGGTTAGAGTTATATAAAAATAAACGGGCATACCATACTCCTTGATTTCTTTCGAACGCATGAATGTAGAATACGACGCATGAAACTATATCATTAGCTTTCTCCAAATGCTAGGTCCCATTGATCTCACTCAATGGCTTGGAGAAGGGACTTCTCGACAGCCGATCCATGGTGATCGCCACCTACACGATATATGAGCAGTTTCGGTGTTGACTTAAGCACAAGACAAATGGTCTCCACATCGTATGTGAGCGCAAGAGATAAAAAAAAAGTGTATTTGTAACTTGGAAGATATGTTGGAATTTCTGAGAATTCCAGAACAGTATACAGAGAAAATGATACTCTCCTTTAACACAGAGAAAATAAAAATTTTGTTTCACAAGAGATAGAGTTTGCAAACTGTAACACTTTCATTAACTGTAAGAAAAAAACTATTACAATAAAACTTTCCTCTATCAGAGGGATTACAAAATGTGGATTGTTACAAAACACAGTGCCAACAACACTCTTTGTCTCACCTACAGAGAAAATACACTCTCTGTATTTCTCACAAAAAAAACTGTCTTCAGGCACACTCTGTTTTACACTGTTGTGTTTAAACAATATTATGTTCTGTGTATATTACAATACACTTTTCATTAGATGCCTCTCGGGCTTTTTCACACTTTATATATGCTGCAACACTTTTAATAAAACAAAACTATATAAAAATAAAATTATGAATAAACTTTTGGCGCCCACATTACATTTGCGCTCATATTACAATATGCGCATATAACATATGTTCAACATATGTATATATATGGACTAATACAAAGGTTAAGTCGCGCGATGTGTTAAAAGCATTACAACGTAGAACTTTAAAAACATAACCAAAACCATAATACAACTTCTTTGCAAATGCCCAGACTTCAAAAATGATTGAACCATATTGCAATGTAAAATTCGCATTACAAAACCGCATGATGTCACCTCTCCAAAATAAAACCCGAAATATTATAAAATGTGGCTTAATAAAAGTTCGGGTCCGAAATCGGAGTTTGGGTACGGAAACTTTTGAACGCGCGATGGATTATACAATCCGGAGTATAAAACCATATCGGGTCCGGATTTCAAATCCGCGAACCGGCCCAAATAAAATGCGATCCAATCACATACAACCACGTGCATTGCTGACATGGCAGATGGGGACCACTGGTCTTTGTGGGCTGTGGGGACCACAGATCTGCGTGGCCTCAAACAAAACAAAATAAAATCTTCCCGCATATACAAAAATAAAACTCTGTTTTCATTGTATAAACTCTGATAGTCTGTTTTCAATTGTGCAGAGGACTGTTTTCAATATGCAGGACCGACGCCGAGAAAATGAAACCTTTGTTTGAATCTAACTGTTCACCGAAATGGAAAGCGGCCAGAGTACAGAACTTGATGAAACAATTTTGGAAAGCGGCTCTGTACAGGGCTGCAGTTGAAATTAACATTTCAACACTCCCCCTTAAGTTCAACTGCTGGGTTATCAGTCATACCTAGACATTTCCTTAAAAATTCAAAACTCTTCTGCCCCAATGGCTTGGTCAGAATGTCTGCAAACTGCTCCTGAGTTCTGCAATGTTTTAAAACAATTTCTCCATTTTTCACTAGCTCCCTGATATAGTGAAACTTAGCATCTATGTGCTTTGTCCTTTTATGAAACACATAATTTTTAGACAATGCTATGGCTGAGCTATTGTCACAAAAAATTACAGTACCTTTTACCTGTTCTTGACATAAACTCCTTAACATTCTCCTCATCCAAACTACTTGACATGCTGCTGCTGTAGCTACCACATATTCTACCTCTGCTGTAGATAATGCTACAATAGGCTGCTTTTTAGAAGCCCATGAAATGGCTCCTGAACCCTTGTGAAAAACATAACCGGATGTGCTTTTCCGATCATCTACACTTCCATCCCAATCACTATTAGGGTATCAAATTAGCTCTGAATTTTCTGAAGCAGTATATAAAATACCAAACCTTTTAGTTCCTTTAACATACCTCAGAATTCTTTTTGCTGCCTGCCAACGTGCTTCTTTTGGCCTCTCCATGAATCTGGAAATCAAACTAACAACATGCATAATATCCAGCCTAGTTGCAGTCAAATACATGAGACTGCCAACTATGCTCTTGTACAAACTAGGATCAAAATCCTTACTGTTGTCCTCTTTGCTGAGTTTTAATCTCATTACTGTGGGTGTTATTGCTGCTTTGCAATCCTACATGTTAAATCTTTCCAAAACCTCATTAACATATTTTTCTTGTGAGATAAAAATCCCGTTTTCATTTTTCTCTACTTCTATTCCTAAGAAGTACTTCAGCAAACCCAAATCAGTCATTTCAAATTCTTCTTTCATGACCTTTTTAAAATTTTCAACAAAGTAATCATCATTACCTATAAAAATCACATCATCAACATATAACACAACAATTAGCATTTTACCATCTTTTTCTTTAATGTATAGGGTGGGTTCTCCCTCACATTTTTCAAATCCATTTTTCAGTAGATAGGAATCTATCCTACTGTACCATGCTCTTGGTGCTTGCCTTAGCCAATAAAGAGCTTTCTTCAATCTGCACACTTTGTGCTCTTGGCCTTTATTTTCATAGCTTATAGGTTGTTCAATATAAACCTCTTCTATTAACACTCCATTTAGGAATGTTGACTTCACGTCCATTTGGTAAACTTTCCACTTGTTTTGTGATGCTATGGACAACACTGCTCTCACGGTTTCCATTCTTGCAACCGGTGCAAAATTTTCCTCATAGTCTTTCCCATGCTACTGCTTATACCCTTTGACAACAAGTCTGGCCTTGTGTCTTTCAATCATACCTTCCGCATTACTTTTGGTCTTGTAGACCCATTTAACTCCAATAACTTCCTTACCTTTTGAGAGTTCAACTAAATCCCATGTCTTGTTTCTTTCTATGGCATTAATCTCTTCATCCATAGCTTCTATCCATTTCCTATCTTTAATAGTTTCTTTAAAATGAATAGGATCATCAACATGAAAATATAAAGCAAACAAAGAGTTCATACATTCATTTGCTGCCTCTTGCTCATAAATTTCATTTAAATTTCTAAACTTTGTTCCTCTTTCATTTGGTGTATGAGTGCTTGAAGTAGCACTCGAATCTCCTCCTTGTGGTGTGCTTGGAGAAGCACTTTCATTTCTTCTCAAGGGTCTCTCTTGTTGTTCTTATGTTGGTTCTGTTATGGAGGGATGTATTTCAGCCATCTCTTCATCGTTTTCATCATGAGACAAACAGTTTTTAACATTCACTGTTTTCTCAATGCTTCCATCCCAAGCTTCCTCTTCAATAAACTGAACATCTCTGCTCACAATAAACTTCTTAGTGGATGGGTTATACAACTTGTAAGCTTTGGATTCCTCACTGTATCTAATAAAAATACATTTCTCCTCCTTCCTGTGCAACTTCTTCCTTAGCTGATCTGGAATGTGTGCATAAGCCACACAACCAAAAACTTTCATGTCGGTGACTCCTTGCTTTGTGCCACTCCATGCCTCTTTCGTAACTTTGTTCATAACTACTTTTGTTGGGCATATATTTAAAATGTATGCTGCACAATGTACAGCTTCAACTCAATAATCATTTGGCAAATGTTTTGCCTTTAGCATACTCCTTACCATATCCATGATTGTCCTATTTTTCCTTTCGACAACTCCATTTTGCTGCGGAGTGTACCTTACTGTAAACTGCTTATGAATCCCATTTTCTCTGCAAAAACGCAGAAATTCTTTAGAGATATATTCACCTCCTCTATCAGTTCTTAGAAATTTGATATGCAGCCCACTTTGGTTCTCCACAAGTGCTTTGAAATTGCAGAATTTTTCAAACACTTCACTTTTTTTTTTTCAAAAAAAAAACCCAAGTTTTTCTAGTAAAATCATCAATAAAAGTTAACATATAGTGGCTACTAGAAACTGATGGAGTTTGCATTGGTCCACATAAATCTGAGTGGACAATTTCTAAGGGTGCCTTTGCCCTTATGCTTTTCTCAGATGGAAAACTTTCTCTGTGTTGTTTACCCAAGATACAACCTTCACAAAGGTTGTCCAATTTCTCAATCAATGGTAATCCTCTTACCATTCCTTTTCTGTGCAACAAGTTAAGACCTCAAAAGTTGAGATGTCCAAATCTCAAGTGCCATAACCAATTCTCATCTTTTGTTTCTCTTTGGAAAGCTCTTGTGTCATTGCTGCCATTTCTTCTCCATTCTTCAAATCTGCCCTCATCCTGAGAGGGAACATTCTATTCCTTGTCATCTTCACTTCAGCAATACATTGTTTGCTTGGTGGTTTATCCATGATGGTGCATACATCATCTTCAAATAAAACATTGTACCTCTTTTGAACAAGCTGTCCAATACTTAAGAGGTTACATTTCATTCTAGGAACATAATAAACATCTGCTATGGATTTCTTTTCTCCTTTCCTTGTTATGACATTTACATCTCCTTTTTCCATAACAGAAACTTTACTATCTGTCCCTAATGTGACTTGTGACTTCACATTCTCATCTAACATAGAAAACATGGCTATGTTTCATGTCATATGGTTACTACAACCGGAGTCTAGAAACCATAAATCTTCACTCTTTTCCTCAACCATATTACAAGCTAAAAACAATTTATCTTGGCTGATATTTTCTCTAGTGAAATTTGCACTTGTTCTATTACTCATATCATTTTGCTTCTTCCTACATTCATTTGCATAATGCCCATATTTTTTACAATAATGACACTGGACATTGGATTTATCATACCTTTGTCCATGGGCATGTTGTTGTCCACTTTGCTAGCTGTTACTTTGACCTTGGTTCTGATTTTGATTGTTGCCCCTTCCTTGAGCATTTGCTGGACTATTTCTTCCACCTATGTTTTGGCTTCTGCCTCTTCCTCTCTTGTTTCCTCTGCCTTGACCTCTTCCTCTTCCAAAGGACATCTAGGTCTTGAAGGCATGCTCCAAATATGAGTTTTCATTTCTACCCAATCTCTGTTCATGTGTCATCAATGATGTATGAAGCTCATCAACTGAAAAGTTTGAGAGATCCTTTGTCTCTTCTATGGTGGTGACTATTACATCAAACCTAGAGGGTAAGCTCCTCAAAATTTTCTCCACAATCCTTCTTTCTTCAAGAGTCTCTCCATGAGACCTTATTTGTGTGACCATTCCAATCACATGTGTGAAGAATGAGTCTATATTATCAGACTCCTTCATACAGAGAGTCTCAAAATCTCTCCTCAGCAATTGTAGTTTTATTGTCTTCACTTTCTCCATGCCTTGATAGGCTGTCTTGAGAGTTCCCCATGCTTATTTGGATCTCCTAGCCACTGCTATCCTTGGAAACACACTCTCATGTACTGCTTGATACAAATAAAAAATGGCTTTAGAGTCCTTCTTCTTATTTCTCTTCAACAAGTCCTCCTCTGCCTGTGTTAAGGCATTTAACCCATTTTCATCAACTGGCTCTTCAAAACCATCCTCAACAAGTTCTCATAAGTCTTGAGAGGCAAACAAGGCTCTCATGGTTATTGCCCAATAATCATAGTTTTTCCCATTAAATTGTGGGATTTGAGCATTACCAATACTCATGTTAGTGCTGGCTCCAGCCATACTTGCACTCTAACTGTGCTTCAAATACTTAACTGTGTTTTTAAAACAAACTGACTGTCTTCAATAGTAACACAAATTTTTTTTGTCTTGGGAATACCTTGGATTTTTTTTTACTGAGCCTTCACTCTGTTGGAGAAGCTGCCGCAACAAAGAAATCCTTCCTTCAGCTCCTTTGACACCTTCAAAGAGCCTAGAATAGCTCTGATACCATGTTGGAATTTCTGAGAATTCCAGAACAATATACAGAGAGAATGATACTCTCCTTTAACACAGAGAAAATAAAAATTTTGCTTCACAGGAGACAGAGTTTGCAAACTGTAACACTTTCATTAACTGTAAGAAAAAAACTATTACAATAAAACTTTCCTCTATCAGAGGGATTACAAAATGTGGATTGTTACAAAACACAGTGCCAACAACACTCTCTGTCTCACCTACAGAGAAAATACACTCTCTGTTTTTCTCACAAAAAAAACTGCCTTCAGGCACACTTTGTTTTACAATGTTGTGTTTAAACAATACTCTGTTTTGTGTATATTACAATACATTTTTCATTATATGTCTCTTGGGATTTTTCACACTTTATATATGCCACAACACTTTTAATAAAAAAAAACTATATAAAAATAAACCTATGAATAAACTTTCGGGGCCCACATTACATTTGCGCTCATATTACAATATGTGCATATAACATATGTTAAACATATGTATATATATGGACTAATACAAAGGTTAAGTCGCGCGATGTGTTAAAACCATTACAACGTATAAATTTAAAAACATAACCAGAACCATAATACAACTTCTTCGCAAACGCCCGGACTTCAAAAATGATTGAACCATATTGCAATGCGAAATTCGCATTACAAAACCGCATGACGACACCTCTCCAAAATAAAACCCAAAATATTATAAAATGTGGCTTAATAAAAGTTTAGGTCCAAAATCGGAGTTTGGGTACGGAAACTTTTGCATGCGCAATGGATTATACAATCGAGCGTATAAAACCATATCAGGTCTGAATTTCAACTCCGCGAACCGGCCCAAATAAAATGCGATCCAATCGTATATAGCCACGCGCATTGCTGACATGGTGGATGGGGACCACTGGTCTTTGTGGGCTGCGGGGACCACCGATCTGCGTGGCCTCAAACAAAACAAAATAAAATCTTCCCACGTATACAAAAATAAAACTTTGTTTTCATTGTTTAAACTCTGATACTCTGTTTTCAATTGTGCAAAGGAATGTTTTCAATATGTAGGACCGGCGCCGAGAAAATGAAAGCTCTGTTTGAATCTGACTGTTCACCGAAATGGAAAGCGGCCAGAGTATAGAAATTGATGAAACAAGTTTGGAAAGCAGCTCTGTACAGGGCTGCAGTTGAAATTAACATTTCAACAAGATAGTTTCCCATTCTCGACCCAGTCACCATGAGCAATTGTAAAATGGCGTGGATCCTATGTCCTCCGAGATATTATGATCTTGCAGCCTCCTCCACCCAGATGCAAGCGCTCTCGACATATTACTTAGCACAACATATTATGGATCCGGAAGTGGCCTTTCGTCCCCCCCAAATGGCGCTAAAAAGATATCTAGTGCCCTTAAACCCTTTGCAGATATAGATTGGGTCTTCAACCAGTGGCAGTAACAACTCAAAAATTATCTGAGAATAAGAGTCCAACTAAGGTGATATCGAGTATCACCGAAGATGGAGAATGCCAGTTAGGGTGATGAGAAATCCCACTAAAGCTATGACAAAATTTTCAATCTCACAAATTAAAATCCCTTAACATTATAGTGTCAAAAAAAATTTGTTTCAACCCAAAACACTAAATACCAAGGGATGTGAGAAAGAAAAATGCAACCACTTATTTATTTAATAACTTGAAACAAATTTCCGCTTGAACTAGCCCTCAGACACACGTCTGTCGACTCACCACCCGCTCACATTCGAGTCGTAATGGTCCTCGCGGCAAGTGATCTTACGATAGAGGAGATTCTAGTTAAGTGCGCAATAGATGTAAGCCAACCCATTCGGTATTCACGGGCGATGGTGAAGGTTGGTGCTTCAGCTTTCCCAGACCAGTTGGCTCTCAAACCTTGGCTTGGGCTTCACCAGCAAGAGACGAGGTGGGTGCAAGTTTAATCAGGCAACTTGGCTGGAGTCTGGAAGCCGGGAGGAATCCTGGCAACGGCAAGAGCATGCTGCACCAGGAGATGAGCGAAGGTGGTGAGGGTGAATTCTCAGTGGAGGGAGTGCCCCTTGACAGGTGGTTCTAGTGTTAAGCCCGAGCGACAGAAGATAGTCTGTGGACTGTGCAAGAAGCATCCTTCACCGGCTAGGCCCCATGGTGGTTTTGCCTTGGGCTTACTGACCACTCAGGCTCTCCTGCGATTAACATCTGTGGGTGGTGGCGAATTCGCAACTCATCTGAGGGTAGTGTTACGGGTGATGGTGGTATTGTGTCTCTCATCCATGGTGCTCGGGACGTGGTCAGTGATAAACTTTGCTAAGGTTACGAGGATGATGTGAGGGTTTTAGGGGTTGCTTGACCCGAAGTGACTTGGCACTGCAGCCCAGCAAAGGGTGGAGGAGTGTTAGACAACTACATGCCGCGTGAGCGAGGCCGGGCATGATGTGGAGGTCTTGGATGCGACATGGAAAATCGCCAGGTATCCAGGGACTCGAGTTCACACTCAGAATCTACTGAGAGTCAACATTGGGTGGCGGCCATGTCAGTATCTCTAGCTTAGTCACCGGGCCAGGTTGAGGCTCCGACAACCCTTGAAGAAATTTCTACCCAACTCTAGCAGATCCAACTCAACCTAGAAACTTTGCGTGAACAAAGGTATGATGATTGTAATGAACATGTAGCCTACATTAATGCTATTCAAAACCTGCATAATGAAACCCTCAAAGCTCTAGAGAGTCTGTGTCGTCTTCTGAGGTGCTCTCACGACCACCTCCGAGCTTTAGAGGCCCAAGTGGACCATATTAGCTACCACGTGCACAATCAGAGACACCTCTTCGCGACTCCTCCGGTAGGTCCCTTGCAGCCTCCTCCATGATGAAAATTCTGTTTTGATTGTTTTGTAATTTTTTGTGGCTAATAACCAAGAGCATCGTATGCCTTGGCAATCACCCAAGTCTTTCTAGGCACTGCATGCCTTCTGGGTTTCCTGAATGTAATACAACTATGCTAGCTTCTACTGATATGATAATACCAACTCAAATTGATCGACAAAAAAAAATAACTTGAAACAAAATTACATGCCCATACAAGTCCAATGGCATGTATGACTTCTAATCGATTACTAATATGAGACACTGAAGCACACTTGTAAATCCTAGATGGATCCACCCAACAAGGATCATCGTGGAGTATTCGTCTCAGGATCAAACTGGAACTAGCCATGTCAAGTTCTTAAGAAAACACAATAAGATAGATAAACTAATAATGATCCAAATCCCTATCGCCTGTCCCTTTTTATAGACTTGATGGACTCTCTAGAAACCTTATTTTATTAGTTTCCCTCGAACAAAAAAAAATACCATAAAAATAAGCTTTAAGCAAATTCCATGAGCATATTCAGTCCATTTTAACCATATTAAAAAAATAATTATTAGAGTTAAAAAATCCTACTTCAAAGTTATGTTTGAGAGTTCGACTGGCTCACCCACACTCTTTCTATGCTTACAAGAAGACTGTATGTTCCGTGCTACCACTCTATCATTTCCCCCCTAATTTAAGAACTACAACTTGCTCGCTTGAGTTGGCATAACATTGATTTTTACTATACTTGTTGCCTTTACTTCACTGTTACCAATTTAGCACCCTTCTTTATCAACTAGACTATCTATCCAGACTTAGCCCCAAACAAAATAGCTTCACTTCACATTGCGCAAGTATTTAGCTTTCTTGTTAACACGTACATTATAATTTCCTATGAAACATAACTTTGCTTCATATCGACAATTAAAAATAACTTTAATCGACTAGTGAGAGTGATTCGAACTCACTCTAAATCATTTTGGTTTTAATTAAGGCCAAGGGACATAGAAAAATTTTCTCTCTTTTATCGACCGAAATATATTTACGCCCATAGGTGTATATATTTAAACCCCGGGAGCAAGTGGGGTTGTTGGATTTTATTTATTTTTTAAATGAACGAGGAGGATTCATTGTTCCCTGAATACTTCGTTGATTAGCCAATTTAAGGCTGCTCTCTATGGGAGTGCAAAGCGTTTCAATTGAAATTAGATAAATTTTAAACGTGGTCTGGCCAAAGTAGAAAATAATTGTATTTGTTGGGTCAAGAGTGCAAGTCAATTGGCCTAAGAATCTATGTGGTGTGAAACACCAACCTACCAATGTTTGAAATATTCCCACTCTCGTCACGCCCGCACTTCACGTTATAATATTATAATCATTCCATAAACTTATTTGTACGCTTTTAGACGACATGTTCGGCAACACAATCTGTGAGATGCCCTCATGTTTTGAAATTTTTGTTATGGGATCCTCCGTGTATGCCATCAACTTTTTAGAAAGGTCGCTTTTGATAGGTTTGATTTTTGTTTCTTAAACCAATAGTTTAAAGGGATTGCAATCCCATCTTCTTTTGCAGCTGCGTCACACATTTATTGGATATTAGCATGTACACATATTTGGAAATCCCAAACATATAAATTGGAAATATAGGGACCCTTGTCATTATGCATTTCGAAAACCTAATCCTACTATCTCGGCTTTGCGACGAGATTTCCGCATGCCATGTTTACTTACAACGACTCACAAGTATTGATAGTCTATGGGGCGGGATTTCTATATTGTTTAGAGGAGACGAAGATTACATATGCACATCAGACAATCAAAGACATACATGAAAATTATCACCCTTATTCACACCTTTCCGTCTAACATATATGGCTTATAATATATTATGATATTATGGAAGACCCAAACTACGTGAGATTGGTTTATCTGCGGTTGAAGAATTAGTTGTTCGAAATAATGTTCGGTACTTTGGTTGAATTTAGGTTTTTGGAAATTAATATTTTTGCAGTTATAGTTTTATTAATGTAATGTAACAATATATTAATTTTTTGATTTTATACTTACTAAAATCTAAAAATTGACCTATATTACCACATTGCATTAATAAAAATATAGCTCTAAAATTATTGATATCCAAAATTTTTAGCTTAACTTTTTTATTTCTTTAAAAAAACACAGCAATAATTTAACTTTTTCAAAAAAACAATTCATTATTGTAACTGCAATTATTACAATTGAAATTAATGTTAATAGTTAAAAAAAATCATTTAAGATCAATAATGATATATTTAAGACTAAAATAATATAAGAAATAGTTTAACAATAATTATATATTTAAGACTAAAGTAATTTTTTTTAGAGATCATATATGTGCATGAGGTTCTAATTCACAAGTTTAATATAATAAATTGGCCGGATTCCATTGGTTAGGTTTAACGGAAGAAATTCTCCATATTCCATCAAATAATCTCATGGCTTAATACGTAATCTTTGGGTACCAACCATGTATTTGGGAGAAAATTAACAATAAAGCCCATGTTATCTGAACTTTCTAGCCAAATTTTCGGACTTGTACCATTATACATGCTTTAAAAAAAGAATATTTATCTTAGTGAAAAATGAAAGGAATATTTGTTTATCTTAGTGAAAAATGAAACATGATTATTGTATTGTAATAATTATGAGACAAATAAATTTATAAAAATTACAAATTAATTGTTAATAATAATTAATTAAATTAATAAATATATGTTTGAAAGATTTTTATAATAATTATTATCAAATTTTTATTTTAAATAAATAAATATTTACCATATAATCTATATATGCTAACTATAAAATAAAATGGTTTACAAGGTACTAAATTTATTAAAAAGATTGAAACAACTATCATTTTCTAATTTTTAATTAAATAATTATTTTTCAAATTGTTAATAGTATTTAATTAAAATTAATAAACATAATAAATTATTTAAGTATATGTTTGAAATATTTTTTAATAATTATTAAAACATATATATATATATTAACGATAAAAAAATATATTATATTAAATTTATCAAAAATATTGAAAAAACCTATCCTTTTATTTATATCCCAATTATCATTGTACTTTTGAAAATAGTATAATATGACAATATGATTAGATAAAATTTAAGCCATGATAATATGATGTATGATTAGATATCATAAATATTATAGATAATATTTTGGTTAAAACTAATATTTCTTTTATAGGTGTTACTTAAATAAATCAACATGGTGCTACTTATAGGTGCTACTTAAATCACTAGTATTTTTCACTAAGTGATAGGCGATACTTAAATCAATAAGTGATAGGTGCTACGTAGCACTTATTATTAAGTCATAAGTGTTACATAAATTAATTAACATTGTTATATTTTATTTTTGATATGTTTTTCTATTTTGAGGGTTTGTGGAATACTGATGCTCAAGAAGGTATTATTGGATTAGGATCTTTTAGCTCTATATCTTATAATGATTATGCTTCTTGATCTTAGGTTAAGGTTTTGATTCACGGTGTCCACCTCCACAATATATGCATTAATCTATATATATATATGTACATCAACCATGGTCATTCATGGTCAACATTGGTCAAACACGTGTTGACCATGGTCAATTATGGTGAATCATGGTTAACCATGGTCAACAATGGTCCAACATCACATTGTAACACACATTGTCTCAATATGAAAATCAGCCATGGTCAATCATGGTCACATTACAACAAAGATTGTCTCTTAGTCTAACGTCACAATGTCATAACCATGGTCATGCATAGTCGACCATGGTCCAATGTCGTATTGTGACAAACATTGTCTCAATATCAAAATTGACCATGGTTAAACATGGTCCAACGTCGCATTGTGACAAAGACTGTCTCAATATGAGAATTAGTCATGGTCAACCATGGTCCAACATCACATTGTGATGAAGATTATGTCAATATGAAAATCAACCATGGTCAACCTTGTTTATTTTATGGTTTATAATATTAATCTGTTGGTTTTATAAAATCAATCATGGTCAACCATGGTCCAACGTCGCATTGTGACAAATATTGTCTTAATATGAAAATCAACCATGATCAGTCATGGGAAACGATGGTCCAACGTCACATTGTGACAAAGATTGTCTCAATATGAAAATCAACCATGGTCAACCATGGTCCAACGTCACATTACGCCAAATATTTTCTCGATATGAAAATCAATCATGGTCAACCATGGTCAACCATGGCGCAATGTCGCATTCTGACAAGGATTGTCTCAAAATGAAAATCAACCATGGTCAAACATGTTTATTTTAGGGTTTATATACCTTGGGTTTATAACATTAATCTCTTGGGTTTAATAATATTCCCTTGGGTTTATAATCCCTTGGTGTTTTAGTATTAATCCCTTGGGTTTATTAATCTAAGGGTTGATATTCCTAGGGTATAATGTTATTCATATTGTTTATAATATTAATCATGGGGTTTAATATAAGTACCTTGGGTTTATAATCATGGTCAACCGTGGTCCAATGTCACATCATGACAAAGACTATCTAAATATGAAAATCAACCATGGTCAACAATGTTTTATTTAGGGTTTATTATGTTTATCTTAGGGTTTATATACCATGGGTTTCTAATATTAATCCCTTGGTTTTAATATTATTCCCTTGGGTTTATAATCCCTTGGTATTTTAGTATTAATACCATGGGTTTATAATCCCCTTGGGTTTATAATACCAATCCCTTGGGATTATTAATATAATGGTCCATTTTCCTAGAGTATAATATTATTCATTGGGTTTATAATATTAATCCTAGGGTTTAATACATGGTTTTATAACCATGGTCAAACATGGTCCAACATCACATTATGACAAAGATTGTCTCAATATGAAAATAAACCATGCTTAACCTATGTCAACCATCATCAACCATCATCAATCATTGAAAAAATTGGTTAAACATGGTCGACCATGGCCAATTATGGTCGACCAGGGCCAATTATGGTCAACCACAGTCCAGCGACACATTGTGACAAATATTGTCTCAATATGAAAATCAACCATGGTCAACCATGGTCCATGGTCTAATGTCGCATTATGAGAAAGATTGTCCCAATATGAAAATCAATCATTGTCAACCACGACCAATCATGGTCAACCATGGTCAATAACCATGTTCCAATGTCTCATTGTGAAAACCATGAATAGCCATTGTCCAACGTCGCATTGTGACAAAGATTGTCTTAATATGAAAATCAACCATTGTCCAATGTCTGATTGTGACAACGATTGTCTTGATATGAAAATCAATAATGGTCAACCATGGTCCAACATCCCATTGTGACAAATATTGTCTCAATATGAAAATCAACCATGGTCAACCATGTTTATTTTAGGGTATATAATATTTATCTTAGGCTTTATATACCTTGGGTTTATATTATCCCCTTGAGTTTAATATTATTTACTTGGTTTTAATATTATTCCCTTGGGTTTATAAATTAATCATGATCAACCATGGTTCAACATTGCATTGTGACAAATATTGTTTTAAAATGAAAGTCAACCATGGTCAACCATGGTCCAATGTTGCATTGTTACAAATATTTTCTCGATATGAATATCAATCATGGTTAAGCATGTTCAAACATGGTGCAACATCACATTGTGATAAGGATTGTATCAATATTAAAATCAACCCTGGTCAACCATGTTTATTTTATGGTTTATAATATTTATATTGGGGTTTATATACCTTGGGTTTATAATAATTTCTTTTTGTAGATCAGAAATTTCTATTAACACATTGTTGTGAAACCAGCTCCAAAAATAGAAGAAAAGAGATATCAACTCCTTTGAAATAAGCCACTTCGAGGGGGAAACCTCCAATACATTACATGAATGGACAATTCTTGGATGATACAAATTACAAAACCTCCTTTCTATATATAGGAGTCCATAGGGCCATAATTTAATCCTAGTGGGGCCACAATGTAATCCTAGCTGACCAAACAATAATAATTTAAGGGCACAATAATAACAATATGGGGGTTACAAGGGTACAATAATAACAATAAGGGGGTTACACTAACAACAATAACGGACTATACTAGTAATATAGGGACCTAACATGCCCCTCTCCTTCAAAAAAGTGTTGTCCTCAACGCTTGAGTAGCTCTGGGTGCTTCTGTATAAAATTCTCATCCTCCCATGTAGAATCTTCAGTGGGTAAGTTCTTCCACTTGATGAGATACTCTAAAATTGATTGATTCTGTAGCTTTCGATTTCTTGTTTTCGTGACCGCTTCAGGTTCCAATATGATTTTTACTTCCTCATCAAGTTCTGGCAATATTGTTTGAACTGGAATATTTTCACCTATAACCTTCTTTAAGCATGAAACATGGAAAACTGGATGCACTCGTGAAGAAGCAGGAAGCTCCAATTTGTATGCTATAGTACCAATCTTTTGCAACACCTTGTAAGGACCATAGTACTTTGGCGATAATTTATTATCCTTCTTTGCTTGCTTGAGGGACATTTGTTTGTATGGTTGTAGCCGTAAAAATACCCAATCTCCTACATCAAAACTTCTCTCGCCGCGATGTTGATCTGCCTGTTGTTTCATTCGATTTTGTGCCAAATTCAGGTTATCCTTTAAGAGTTGGAGAACTTCTTGCTGATGCTCGATGTGATCTTCCACTGCTTGAACCTTCGAATTTTCCCTTAAAGATGATGTGATGGATGGTGGATGATATCCATAAAGTGCCATAAATGGGGTCCTTTTTGCTGCAGTATGGAAGGAAGTGTTATACCACCATTCAGCGAGAGGTAACCACTTGACCCATTGTGTTTGTTTATTAGATACAAAACAACGAAGATATCCTTCCAAACATTTATTTACTATCTCAGTTTGACCATCGGATTGAGGATGATAAGATGAGCTATGAGCTAATTGAGTACCTAAACAAGAAAATAACTCCGTCCAAAAATTTCCAGTAAAAATGGGATCTCTATCGCTCACAATAACCCTTGGGTTTCCATGTAGCTTTTGAATTGTGTCCATAAATTTAGTAGCAATTGTACTTGCTTTAAATGGATGAGATAATGCACAAAAGTGTGCATACTTGGTAAGTCTATCAACTACCACCATGATGACACTCTTTCCTTCAGACTTAGGTAAAATTGTGATAAAATCCATTGAAATCTCCTCCCAACGTTGACTTGTAATGGGTAAAGGTTGTAGAAGACCTGGGGTTTTAATTGTATCAACTTTATTCTGTTGGCAAACCAAAAATTTTGCCACAAACTTTTGAATATCAGATTTAAGGCCATCTCAAAAAAAATCTTTCTTCACCTTATGGTAAGTTTTTAAAAATCCTGAGTGTCCTCCTAAATGAGAAGTGTGCAATTCCAAAAGAATCTTTTGTTTTAGTTGGGAATTCTTACAAAGATATAAGCGATCTTTGTACCATAAGGAATCATTTTTCCAACTAAATGTATCAGATGTACTAGGATCTTGCTGCAACTTTTGAATGAGTGTCCATACATCTTGTCCTTCTTCCATTCATCTCTTGCTTCGGTTATCCAATCTAGTTGGATAATAGAAATGGTACAAAGCAATGCTTCCACCTCTTCATTCTTTCTTGAGAGTGCATCTGCAACAACATTAAGCTTTCCTTTTTTGTAGATTATTTCAAAGTCATAACCCAACATCTTTGTGACCCATTTTTGCTGCTCTTCTTAAGATAGTCTTTGTTCCAAAAAGTGTTTAAGACTATCATGATCAGTTTTTACCTTGAAGTGTCTTCCCATTAGGTAAGTTCTCCATTTCTTTAGTGCATGCAGTATTGCTAACATTTCCTTCTCATAAATAGGTTTATGTAAATACTTTCCTTTCATTGGACAAATTTCAAAAGAAATGGGTCTTCCTTCTTGCATTAAAACAACACCAATTCCATTTCTTGAGGCATCACGTTCCACAATAAAGGTTTTTGTGAAGTCCGGCGTAGCTAAAACTGGTGCTAGGAACATTACCTCTTTAAGATGTTCAAAGGCCTTAATTGCTTTAGGAATACATGAAAATGCATCTTTCTTCAATAATGTTGTTAGAGGTGCTGCTATTCTCCCATAATTCTTAACAAACTTTCGATAATACCCTGTTAACCCGAGAAATCCTCGCAACTGCTTTATGGTTGTGGGGAATTTCCATTCCTTAATGGCTTTAATTTTGTTAGGGTATACCTTAACACCCTCGTGATATACAATATGACCCTGATATTCCACCTCTTGTACTCCAAAGAAACATTTAGATGTTCTTTCATATAATTGTTTCTCCTGCAATAGTTTGAGCACCCTGTCAACATGTTGAACATGATCCTTCCAAGACCTGCTATAGATTAGTATATCATCAAAAATACTAGCACAAATTTTCTAAGGAAGGGTTTGAAAATGGAATTCATCAAGCCTTGAAATGTAGAAGGTGCATTGGTAAGGCCAAAAGGCATGACCAAAAATTCATAATGACCCTCATGAGTTCGAAATGTTGTTTTAGGAATATCTTCCATCTTCATTCTAATTTGATGATATCCTGAAGGAAGATCCAACTTGGTAAAATAAATTTCTCCATGTAATTCATTGAATAATTCATCAATCACAGGAATGGGAAATTTATCATTAATGGTTAGCTTATTGAGCTCCCTATAATTTGGACACATGCACCATGATCCATCCTTCATGTGTACCAATGCTATAGGAGTAAAGAAAGAAATTTGACTAGGTTGAATTATACCAACCTCTAACATTTCTACAATCATATGTTCAATTTCACTCTTTTGGACATAAGGATATCTGTAAGGTCGGATGTTTGGAGGAACATTTCCTGGAATCAAATGAATAGCATGATCATGATCACGAATAGGTGGGAGTCCTTTGGGAGTATCAAACACATTGGAATGATTGTCCAAGACTCTTTGGAGATCTAGAGAAATAGATGATTTTGATGTTGGAACTTATAGTGAGCATAATTGTGCAATTACGCCTTGTTGTTATTTCTTCAGAAGCTTTGTCATGACATTAGAGCTTATTATATTTCCTGGCTTCCCTGTGATACCTCGTAATTCGATTTCCTTTCCTTCCGAAAAAAATTTCAAGAAAAATTCTTGAAAATTAAAATCTACCATCCCCAAATATTGTAACCATTGTACTCCTAGTACGACATCAACACCTCCCATTGGGATGGAAAGCATTGGACTATTCAATACATATTCCTCCATGGATATCTTGATATTATGGAATTTTCCAGAGAAATTTATAGTTCCTCCATTTGCAACCATCAGTTGACAAACTGGTGCTAGGTATAGGAAACAATTCAATTCCTTGGCTACCTTACAATGAATAAAATTATGGGTACTACTTGAATCAATCAACACTATTACCTTTTTCTTCTTGATATGTCCTTCTATCTTGAGAGTTTTAGGAGTGTCAATTCCTGCCAATGCATTACACGATATGGTCGGACTCATTTCTTCCTCTTCTAGGGTTGGTTCCTGGTGTATATCCTCTTCTTGTTCATTTTCTTCTTCCTCTTCACAATATATGTAAAATAATTTCTTCTCGGCACACTTATGACCTTTAGTGTATTTGCTATCACAAATGTAGCAAAGCCTTTTTGCTCTTTTTTCTTCCAATTGTTGTGGTGTCAACCTTGTAGGTTGTTGAAATCTAGGAGTATCAACACTTCCCTCCTTATAGAAGTGAGTGGTAGGCTTCCTTGTCACCATAATTTTATATTAAATTTTTCTTGCCAACCTGAATGCCTTCTCCAATGAATCAGGTTCCAAAATGCGAGCTTCATGTTGGATGCTATCCTTTAAAGTACCTATGAAGAGATCAATCCTATGTTCCTTTGTAATATCAATTACCCTTATATTCAATTTTTGGAAGTCCTCAATGTGCTTCCCCAAAGTGACAATTTTTTTATAGGAGAAAAGCCATTGATACCATACAAATGTATTTTTTTCTAGATGTAAAGTTGCAATGTGTACCTTTTGTGTGTTTTGCACATTATTGAGATCAAAATATTGCTCCATCTATAGTATCCATGTTATGGGATCCTTGCCATAAAACTTCTTCATATCCATCTTTGGAATATTGTGGTTCTTCCTGCCAATATTAGAGTTTATGAAATCATGATTATCATTTATTTTTTTCTCATCATTAGTTTCCTCTTCTATATTTTCACCATTAGTACACATTTGTTGTATCAACTTTGTAAAACCTTCCATGTCTGATTTTAGATCATTCTTCATGTTTTCCATTTTAGCTTCCATGTAATCCATCTTAGCTTCCATCCCAACTTCCATGCCATCCATCTTAGCTTCCAAACCATTCATATTAGCTTCCACCCCTTTCTTCAAACCATCCATTTCAATTTTTGTTGCTCTTTGCAATAGCGAAATTTGGTGCACTTGCTCATGGACTTTTGATATCTCATGTTGAATTTCTTCGTCTTCATGAGTCATAGTAGAGGCTTAAAAAGCCTTAATGGGTGTTCAGTTCCTTTTATGAGGCATTTTAGAACCCAATACTGATAGCTATGCTCAATAGGCCTTTGGAATCAAGACTTATGCAATTTGAAAAAAAAATACACACCTTTTTTTTTTTAGGAACTCGATATTGAAACTGAATTATCTCTGCGATTTTGGATCTTCAATATCTGAAATTTGGCCCTGAAGTAACCCTCTGAATCTTCTTTCGAATGCCACAGGTCTGACCTAATTTGGATTCTTCAAGGAAAAGTTATGTCCAATCTCCCACAATGACCCAATTATGGACTGGTTCAGTATAGCGCACTTGTACGACTTGCTGCGTGTCACTGTTTCCACCTTTGGCTCTGAAATTGATAGAAAAGAAACTAAATTTTGTGTACTTGTGGCTAGTTTTTACATCATTCCAATCCAATGCTCAGAGAGAGAGTTATGAATATTTTACCAAGATAACCTCTTTGAGATGAAATTCGGGGGCCTGAAAAAGACCTAACTTCCACAGATCATATCTCCAAAAACCAAGCTCTGAAATTTTGCGACAATGGTTCCTTAGGATTTCAGTTTCGCTGTCTAAAATTTTCAGCTTCTGAACCTTCGTAGAAAAAACATTATAGCGAAAATTCCGCGATGACCTGTTTAAGTGAAATTCAGGAGCCTGCAAAATGCCCTACCTTCCATAGATCATATCTCCGAAAATATTGCAAAAGAAGCTCTGAAATTTTGCGACAATGTTCCTCAGAATTTTGGCTTCACACCCTAAACATTTCAGCTTCTGAACCTTCGTAGAAAAAAATTATAGCGAAAATTCCATGATGACCTGTTTGGAGTAGCAAAACCCTAGAATCCAAAGCTCTCATACCAAATGTTGTGAAACTAGCTCTAGAAATAGAAGAAAAGAGATATCAATGCCTTAGAAATAAGCCACTTCGAGGGGGAAACCTCCAATACATTACATGAATGAACAATTCTTGGATGATACAAATTGCAAAACCTCCTTTCTATATATAGGAGTCCATAGGGCCAAGCTTAGACTTAAGAAGCCACAATGTAATCAGCCACCAAACAATAGTACTTCTGTTAACAACAGAAGTTATAAGTGGCACAACAATAAGGTTACACTAAATGGGTCATAATTATACTATAATAGAGGTGTTCCAACAAAGTGAAAGAAGTAATTAGCATCGTAAGCAGATGGTGAGAGAGAAAACTTTGACACCAAGAATAATCGAGAACTATGTGGGGTAGTAGAGCTTACCTCTTTGGGATGCAAATTTATATGGGAGTTAGAAAGGTGGGTGAGGAACAGCATGGGAACACAACAACAAATGATGCACCGTCTTCACATAAGGAGAAGAACCTGATAGGCTGAGAAAATTTACAATGAAATAGTGTGAATAAACACGAAGAAAACTAGACATAAACAAAAAGAAACTTGGGAGCATCTTTGGATTGAGCAAGCAATTAATCTGTGTCATCCACAGAGTGATCATCGAGATTGATTGGGCACTCTGGGGTGCTACCTTAATTTGTAGCCTATTGGGATTTCTCACTTGTGGAGGGGCCTGCTACCTCCCCTTTCGTCTCCAGCATACTGTGATGACTAACAATTCTTCTTTTGAGTATAGAATAGTGAGGATATTTTTTTTCAACAAAATGACGATGGTGGTCCTCCCCCACATAGATCAATAATTTATCTATTAGAGCATATATTTTCCTTCCCACAACATTATTACTTTCTCGTTACTCCTGCAGAGCCAAATCAAGCATGGTTTTGGTCTGCTAATGCAGCTCAATAGCTCTACTAAAGAGGTTTTCACTCGCCCATGTTAATCCGAGATCTAGTTAAAAGAAGCATTGACCTCATCCGTGGAGACCCTTTCGCAGACGGTCCTGGCTTTGTCCTCCAGCTTGATGATGTTTTCCTTGGAGTCCTAAGTTATGGTATTCTCATAGATGGTAGCAAAATTTCTCGTGGCGGTCTTCGCTTTTGCAGTAGGAGGTCTGTTAGAGGAATACCAACGCGAGCCGCGAACACGGCTACCCCTCCCCTAGGCCGGAGAATCAGAGCAGCGAGGAGCCATGATGATGGAGGGCTTGGAGTGGTGGTGAAACAAAGAGCTGGGCTTAATGATAATGGAGAATGAAAGGATGTAGGTTAGAGTAACATGTCAGAACTTTATCATGCAGGGGGTGGGGGAGCGCTTAGAATAAGACTCGCAAAATAATGAGGCAATAAGCCTGGAGGCCGGGTATTCATAAGCTCCGGGTGAGGTGGAATGATGGGAATTCAAGCGGAGGGAAATGATGAGAAAGAAAGCATGGTGGAGAGGGTGGTTAATGTGACAGGGGCGCATGAAGCTGGATAGGTCCAAATGGCGTCAATCCTTGGAGTGATTGGAGGTGTTCGAAACTTTGCTGATGTGAAAGAGGTTATGGGGGATCTAGATCATGATTCAATCAAAGGATAAGAAACGACCCAGCTAATCCATTTTTTACATGACCTACCTTTCATTTTTCATAATGATGGCATAGTCTTCCTTTACATTGGATTGTGTGAGTTCATCCCACGCTTGTGAGAGGAGGTGGAGATTACCTTCCACACAAGTGTTGGTCAACCTGTCCACCAACTGGTTCACTTTGTGTCTGACAGCGTGGAAGGATATGCCCTTGGCATGGTTAATGTGAATCTTGATCCAGTGAAGTATCTTGTTGAGCCTCCAACTATCCAAAACCTGCGTAACACTCCGTCCTTGTTGGAGTTTCTGACAAACTTTGGTAACAACCATCGAGTCCCCCTCAACAGTTAGAGGCCAGAAGTCTTGATCCCTTGGAATTTCCAAACCATGTTATTGAGCTTGAAGTTCTGCTTCATTGTTGGTGGAATGTTCAATATTTTCATCATAGACCCATATGATCTGCCCTGTGTAATTTCTGCAAGCTCCGTCGAAGCCCACATTACCAGGGTTGCCTTTTGCCACACCGTCGTAATTTAACTTTATGAAACCAATCTCCGGATGTAGCCATAAGAGTTCAATAGCTTGGGGGAGAGAGTTGTGGGATGTTTGAGGGACAGAGATGGAGATGTCCAACATGATCAGAATGCAGAGATCCTCTCAACAAGGTGGATTGGAGGGATTGACCAACTTTGAGAGGGAAACCGATTCAAGGAGGATCTAATTGATAGTTTAGATGACCCATTCTTTCGGATTTTGAAAATATTTGAAGTTCTGGTGTTTCTTTTATTCCACATAGACCAACATATTATTCTTTGGAGGATATTCTAGGCATGATTGATCTGTGGATGAGAGAAGGAGGAATGCCATAATTCAATGGTAAGGAGAATGGAGGAGGGGTCCCTGTCCGTAGCTCTGAAGACCAGGGAGGCCCAATTCCATATATTGGAAGCGAAAGTGCATTCATTTAACATGTGATTGCTGGTTTCCTTCACATTTATGCGAATTATGCACCTAGAGGGGCCAATGAAACCCTTCTTATTGAGGTTATCCCAAGTCATTATTTTCATGTACATAATTAACCAGAGGAAAATGGAAATTTTGGGCCAATGCCTATGGTCCCATAAGGCATTTCATTTTTGATCAAAGGGAATGGGATTGGGGGAAACCACATAGCTATATGCTTGTTATTGAATTGGCTAGCTGGTTTCTTCCCCCACCTGAGTTTTTAAATTCTCCACTTCAATTTGTATATTTCTTTGGTTTAGCTCTTCTAAAGCACTCTTCCAGGCCAAGGGATAGATTAGGTGATCAAAGTTTGAAGCTTTGGGCCACTCCCTTAAACCTGTGTTCTCGTTATTGGTCTTCCAATAATGTTTCACCAATAGGTTTTTTTTGTTCTCCATCTAAGTTTTGATCTGTCTGTACTAATCTTGATTCAACCTGGGGCACCGTTGCCACTCTTCATCCCGGAATGAGGTCATTTAACTGTTGTAAATTTCCTAGAAACAATGATTTTGGATAATTTCTTTGTTTCCCTAAGATTGGTTCCACATTGCAAAACCTTTGATGGTTCCACTTAAATGGATGAGAGTATCAGAGTGGTGTGTATGAGCATATTTTTCTTTCCATAATTCATCCCAAGAGGATTGAGATTTGGTTATCCATCTCCACCAAGTTTTTTCCCTAAGGGCTTTTCCCATTATTTCTGGGTCTCTGAGACCCATACCTCCTTCCTTCCTCGGTTTGAAGACTTTGTCCCAAGAAACCAATGCCCATTTTCCATTATCCTTTTTTCCTTTCCAGAGGAAGTTACTTTGCATGTTTCTAAGGTGATAGGAGATTGATTTGGAGGCAGCCAGGACCGAATATTGATAGAGAGGAATGGCTTGTAGGACCGATTTAAAAAGCACCAGGTGACTGACCAAGTTTAGGGTTTGGCAGGTCCAGTTGGCTAGTTTTGTTTCCAGCTTGGAAGTTAGGTTTTCCTAGTTGGATTTGTCTAGAGGTTTATCCATGAGGGGGACACCCAAATATTTGGAAGGGAAGGTGTTGATTCTGAATTCAAGAAACCTGGAGATGTTTTGTTGGATGGGTAGGGAGGTGTTGAGGAAGAACAAATTGGTTTTATCCACATTGATGGAGGTACCCAAGGCATCAGAGAACTCATCTAGAATGGATTTGAAAGAGAGGGCTTATTTTACAGAGGGAGTGCCCATGGGAAGGGTATCATCTATGAATTGTTTGTGGGTAGATGGAGGAGTTGAGTTATATAGTTTTATGACTGAGATACTTCTATTGGAGGAGGCAGCTGAATTGGAGTGGTCGAGTCCCTCAACCATGATAACAAAGAGAAAGGGGGATATGGGGTACCCTTGCCTAATGCCTCAGGTGGGGCTGATAATATTGGAGGGAGATCCATTGAGAAGGATGGAGAAAAAAACCACTGAAACCATGGCCATGATCCATTTATTGCATCCCTTGTTGAAACCGAAATCCTCCAGCACTTTCCTTATGTATTCTCAACTGATTTTATCAGAGGATTTGGACATTTCCAATTGTATAAGCATGCCAGGTTTCTTTTGAAATTTGAGAGTGGATGATTTCCTGAGAGGAAATGATATTGTCCGGGATCTTTCTACCTTCGACATAACCCGATTGATGCAGAGAGATGAGGAGGGGTAATATAGCTTGATTATGTTTGCTAAGACCTTGGAAATGATTTTGTAGATGACATTGCAGAGAGAAATGGGTATGAACTTGTCGGTGGAGTCAGCATCATCGGATTCCAGAATCAAAGTGAGGAAGGAGGCATTCAAATATTTTAAGATTTACTTTTGAATACGGGATTTACCCACTAATTCATGAACCTCCATCTTCAACATGGGCTAGCATGCTTTGAAGAAGTCATCAGTGAATCCATCCGGGTCGGGTGCTTTACCATTAAGCATTGACATAACCATCTCCTTGACCTATTGCATAGAGAACTTTCTGAGTAGCATTTGATTGTGTTCCCGAGCCAGGAGAATCGGGATGTGATTAGTTATTTTTTTTATAGCTTCATACCTATTATTGTTAGTCTCAATGAGGAGTGAGCCAAAGTATTGGTTGAGTTCCTTTTCCAGATCTGCATGGGTGTGAATTTTATTTCCGTGCCTAGTCTTGAGGCTCGTGATTCTGTTGTATTTTATGTGCCAGATCATAAAGCGGTAGAAGAAAGTTATGTTCTTCTCCCCACATTTCAGTGAGTTTATGCACGATTTTTGTTGCCATATTTTTTCTTCTTGAGCAACCCTTTCCTTCCAGCTATTCTAAAGATGGATTTCCTCTTGTTTTCTCTGCTCATTGAGGTCTTTATTGATGATTTGTTGCTGCAGGGATTCCTTTTTTAGTTCCAACAATTTCTTCTCTGAGATGATATTGCCAAAAGTTTTTTTATTCCAAGTCCTTATCTGTGCCTTAATGAATTTAATTTTTCGTTCGAACCTGTACATTCTTTTTCCATGGTTTGGCTAAGGGTTCTCCCACCATTCTCTCATTTTTTCCAAGAATTCTGGGTGATCAAGCAAGAAATCTTGAATCTAAAGGGTTTGGGTCCGCCTGAGATTTGGACAAACAGGAAAATAGGCTAGTGGTTTGAGCCAACCTATGGTAGGATTCTGGCGTCTGTTTCCAAGGAGGTGAGGTAGATTTCCTCCAAGAGGAGAAAGCGGTCCAACCTTGAGGCTATATTCCTATCACCACCACACCTATTGTTATAGGTGAAGGAAACATTTTTGGTTGGGATGTCTATAACGTTTAGAGCATCTATGGTTGTCTTGAAAGCCTCTGAAAGTTTTTCCAGCTTTCGCAAACCCCCTCTCTTTTCCCCCAAGTTGACCATCATATTGAAATCTCGCGTTATACTTTTGAAAGGGTAGTTGAAGGATTTTTGGGTTTTGCTGATACTTCTTAACAATTCGAGTCTTTCAACCACTGTATGGTAACACATATGTTGTCCGTAGTTCTTGTTATTTTCATGACTATTGGTAGAGCATGTCTTATGGTTGTTTAATCGGTGAGTTTGAATAGAGAGTTCTTCCTAAGAGTAGTTATACCACCCATAGAGCCGGCGGCTGTGATTGCGGCATGGTTGTAGTTTGTAAATAAATTTTCCTTGATCATGACCATGCTTTCTACGTTTCTCTTAGTTTCTTGGAGTAGCATAATATCTGGTTTATCAGATGCTATTCTAATTTTAAGGATCCTTTTTTTCCCTGGACTATTAAGTCCCCTTATATTCCAAGAAGTGCAAATAATTTAGAACTTTTAGGGGGTATGGTTATAGCTCTTACCTTTCCTTCATTGATGAGGTGGGCACCTAGCTCTCGAAGGAGCTGGCTGGTGGATATCCGGCCTCACTTCTTGTTAGGTCCTTTTGGGGAGTATTGTCCTGTAGTTAGGTTAGCTAGGATACTTTGCCTGCTGCTTTTCTAATGGAGTTTTGTTCTAAGATTAGATTTATATCCTCTTGTAAAAGGAACACCTATTCGATTTTTTGGATTTGATCTTTTGGGATGGCCTCTATGTCATTTTTTTTCCATTCTTTTGCTATCTTTTGGAGGCCGACTCCCTCCAGAACCTCTTCTATCGCATTTTCCTCCGGGTGGATATTTCCTATGCTTGCTCCATCTATGTGTCTTCCTGATTTTTTTCATTTTCATTAATGTTGTGCTCTTGATCTTTAACACCTAGATGGTTATTTTCTATCGAATATCCTTGTTACTTGTGTTGTTCTTCCATAGTGCTGAGAGGGGCTAGTTCCTCCCAAGTAGTGTATAGAAATTCATATTTGTTGTGTTGAGTGACCTTGACTTGATCTTTATTTGTGTATGCTCTTTTACTCTGTTTGTTCTTATTTCTGACTTTAGTGTATCCTTGCTCGTCCTCCTTCTTGATGGTTTGGTCTTTAGTTATTGGGGCTTTGTTTTGAGGGCATTGAGGGAAGAGGTGCCCATGCTCATGGTACTTTCAGCATCTGAAAGGTATATGCTCATAATCAATGTTTTGCATCCATATTTCATCCCTATAGATGAGCCTTATGGCTTCCGGTAGTGCCCCTGGGACATCGATGTAAACACATATTCTTGCATAGGAGATGTAGTGCCTATTTCTAGTTCCCTCGGACATTTGAATATATTCTCCTAGTTCATCTCTGCTGGCTTTGAGAATAAAGGGTGCCCAATAATCTGTGGGCAGGGAATACAACCTAACCCAAATGGGGACTCTTGTGAAATCATCTTTTTTAGGTGTAAATTTTTCCTTCCAAAATCTAATGTAAAGAACTACTGAGTTGAAGAAATGCTCAAGACAGGACAGGATTACCATACCCATATAAACCCCAATACTCAAGACAACCGCAATTTGAAGGTTTAACCACCGTTACATTCCAAGAAAAATTCAATAAATCATCCCAAAACCCAGACATCATAGAAAAACCACAAAGGTTCTCATATCTCCCATATGCAGAAAACATAAATAAAGCCAATTATGACTGAAGTCCTTCCCTTAGTGCAACAACAGACATGATAATTAGGCTAAGAACATACTCGGAGAAGCACCATGCAGCCGTTGTCAAACCCTTCACCTTTCTGCCAACGTCCTGTTCTGCTCCATGCTCAATAGATAACATCAAAACCAACTTACAACCCTTAACATACATTACCTTCCTCTCGTGTTGACGCTTTTTCCAACCCATGTCTCACAGCGTGAGTTGTCTTTCACCCGTATTAAATGTTGTCATTATACGACATGGGTAGTACCGACGTGGGTGGTAGCACCCACATTCCTCCCCGCGTGTCAAAATGAATTCACCGTGTGGCCCGCACAATCGTGCCGCCTCACCTTTTTCAACAGAGACTTGGCACCCCGATCGGGGAGCCACGCTAAGTTTTTAAGAAAAGACAATAAGATAAATAAACTCAAAATGATCCAAATCTTTATCTCCTATCCCCTTTTATAGGCTTGATAAACTCTCTAGAAACTTTATTTTATTAGTTTCCCTCAAATAATGAAGAGAAATACCATAGACAAAAGCTATTGACAAATACCACAATAAATGCCATAAGCATATAAGCATATTACGTTCATTTTAACCATATTAAAAAAAATAATTACAATTAAAAATTCCTACTTCAAAGTTAACACCTACATTATAATTTTCTATGAAACATAACTTGGCTTCGTATCGACAATTAAAAATAACTTTAATCGAGTGGTGAGAGTGATTCGAACTCACTATAAATCATTTTGGTTTTATTTAAGGCCAACGGACAGGGAAAAAATTTGTCACTTTCATCGACCGAAATATATTTACGCCCATAGGTGTATATATTTCAACTCCGTATGCAAGCTGGGTTGTCGATTTTTTTTATTTTTAAATGAACGAGGAGGATTCATTGTCCCCTCAATACTTATGATTAGCTTAAATCTCTCAACGGGAGTGCAAAGCGTTTCAATTGAAATTTGATCAATTTTAAACGTGGCCTGTTGGGAAGAGTAGAAATAATTGTATTTGTTGGGTAAAGAGTGCAAGTCAATTGGCCTAAGAATCTATGTGGTGTGAAACACCAACCTACCAATGTTTGAAATATTCCCACTCTCTTCACGTCTGCACTTCACTTCATCATATTATAATCATTCCATAAACTTATTTGTACGCTTTTAGACGACATGTTCGGCAACACAATCTCTGAGATGCCCTCATGTTTTGAAAGTTTTATTATGGGATCCTCGGTGTATGCCATCAACTTTTTAGAAAGGTCGCTCTTTATAGGTTTGATTTTTGTTTGTTAGACCAATAGTTTTCGGCAAAAGGGATTGCAATCCCATCTTCTTTTGAAGCCGCGTCACACATTTATTGGATATTAGTATGTACACATATTTGAAAATCCCAAACGTATAAATTTGGAAATGTGGGGTTTCGAAAACCTATTCCTACTATCTCGGCTTTGAGACGAGATTTCCGCATGCCATGTTTACTTACAACGACTCACAAGTATTGATAGTCTATGGGGCGGGCTTTCTATATTGTTTAGAGGAGAGGAAGATTACATAGGCACATCAGACAATCAAAGGCATACATGAAAATTATCACCCTTATTCACACCTTGGCTTATAATATATTATGATATTATGGAAGACATACATGAAAATTATCGCCCTTATTCACACCTTTCCTTCTAACATATATGGCTTATAGTTATAATATATTATGATACTATGGAAGACCCAAACGACGTGAGAGATTGGTTTATCTGCGGTTGAGGAATTAGTTGTTCGAAATAATGTTCGGTACTTTGGTTGACTTTAGGTTTTTGGAAATTAATATTTTTGCAGTTATAGTTTTATTAATGTAATGTAACAATATATTAATTTTTTGATTTTATACTTACTAAAATCTAAAAATTGACCTATATTACCACATTGCACTAATAAAAATATAGCTCTAAAATTATTGATATCCAAAATTTTTAGCTTAACTTTTTTTATTTCTTTAAAAAAAGACATATCTTAAAAAAGCAATAACTTAACTTTAAAAAAAAAAACAATTCATTATTGTAACTGTAATTATTACAATTGAAATTAATGTTAATAGTTAAAAAAAATAATTTAATATCAATAATGATATATTTAAGACTAAAATAATATAAGAAATAGTTTAAGATCAATAATTATATATTTAAGACTAAAGTAATTTTTTTTAGAGATCATATATGTGCATGAGGTTCTTCACCTGTGCTCACAAGATCTCCTGCAGGTCTCCACTCTTCACCTGTGCTTTGTTCTGCTTCACGAGCATAAATTTCTTCTTTGAACTCAGCTGCTTTGAGTTCTTCTCTCAACAAGACAATCTTCTTTTGCCTCAACCTCATCTGTAATGGTTTCCATTTCACATTCTTCCTCATGAGCCAACCAACTCTCTGGCTTTCTTCTATCCTCAGTTTCAATCTCTTGAACTCTTCCCTGATCTCAACTAATTCTTTCTGTCATTCTTCATCTGTGGATTTCTTCTTCATGCCATTTGCTTTGGCATCTTCTTTGCTTCTTCTGTTGTGGCCTCTCTCAGAACCTCTGCAACCTCTGCAGTCTCTGCTATGGCTCTCAGTAGCCATTTTCTTTTCTAGGAGTTCTTCACTCACAAGCTGCACTAAGCCTCTGCAACAACAAGCTCTCTTGCTGCAACTTACCTCACCAAGCTTCTCTCGTGAGCTCGAGCTTTTGGGAAGTACTGGTCCCCTCTCTCTGGAACCTTCTGAGCACTCTCTTTTGCTCACTAGGCTTCACTCTGCAACTTTCACAAGAACACCTCTATTCTGCCCTCATCCAACCTCTATTGGGAATATTTCAGATTCTGCCACACTCTTTCTGCACTCAGAATCCCTTGCTGGATTCTTATATCACTGCTCTCAAAGCTGTGATCTACTTCTGCTGAGATGTCTTCAATTGTCTGCACTCTGACTTCTGCAAACAATCCTTCAACCAGAGTTAAACACTACTCATTTCTCATGAGAACACTAAAAATTTCCTCCTTATCCAGCCTTCAGCTGAATACCAGGCTCACTACCTTCACTATCAAACTCTGTCTTCAATTTTCCGCAACCATAATTCTGTAATTCCAAATCAAATTAATTACCTGCAAGATGATGATCCTGTCATCCACTCATCCTGCAAATCCTGTTCACTATGATTCTGTGTACTTTGCTGCCTGATCTTCCTTCTTCAAATCTGCAGTCTTCAAAACTCTTGTCCTCCAATTGGACTCTGCAATTCTGCAATCACCTTCACTGTATCTCTGTAAGCTGCAATCTCATCAATTTCCACAAGTCTGGTTTCCTTGCATTCACCAAACTTGAACTTTTCAAAAAGAGCTACTCCTGAAGCTCTGATACCACTTGATAGCAGCACAACCACAGTCCCGTTTGCTGATATGCCTCGGCCCCACAAATGCTTCTCTAGGATTCAACGTTCTATAAGACCATACTTTGATTATTATGCGCTTGTATATAACTCAACGAAGTCATATGAATATTCACACAACATTCGAATGTTGCCATATATGCACATTCGCTTATACATATAAAATGACTTTAATAAAAGATTAACCGTCACTTATATAAATCATCGCATATGTATACTCCTCGCATCTGACGGTCACCAGCTCTCAACCCTTAATTTAACAGTCCCGATTAATACATCTTTGATTTGGGCCCACACATACAACGTGTTTGCCAACGTGGAGTCAACACACAACCCGATTCATACCTTTGTTAAATCCACACGCCCATCCAACGATTGTTATCACATCGCCCCGCTCCTTACGATTCGACGAATATCGCTTGACCTAGATGCACGAACAATAACGCGTGATGGCACGCAGTGATAATGATTTTGCAAATTCGCTTGGGGACATGCGTCACCCAATCTGTGGAATCGCTCCCAATCTCTTGAATACCACTTGCCCGATGAAAGTGGTGCGATCAAAACCAGAAACAACCTTTACTGTGCGGCCCTTAAGGTTTCGATTACTCGTGCTCCAGGTTCCACCAATGGTTTATTGCACAGTTTGATCTCAGCCTTCATGAGAACTCTTTTCAACCCTAATTCAATACACCCACGCGGTCAATAAATCCACTGTTCCTCGATGCCAACCCACTCGTGGTACCAGTTTATACACACACGGTTCTCCTCCTCGCGCAATAACTGTATTTCTTCACATTTCAACCTCACTACAGAACTCGTATATCCTCCACACAGATCACATACAATCCAACGATTTCAAAGGGACTGAAACTTTCATGCATATAGCGAACACATGAATTATTCTATCTCAAAATCGATCCTTACAGTGATCGATTCACCTCACCTCACAAGCCAATTCCTTCAATAACTTAAAGTCTTCGTTAGCCAGAGTAAAATCAACAAAATCAATATAATGCTGAAGCGATTTATAGTCTATACACCACTAAATTTACTTATTGAGTCTCCATGTAATCCAATCAAGAAGACACAAAGTCACACATGGAACTTATAAACAATTCTTCATAAACAGATATATATATATATATATATATATATATATATATATATATATATAGGCGATCAACCTCAAAAACCATCGCTTACAAATTCATGATAGGCCAGATATTCAGTTCAGTGGCCATTATCCTCCTACTCTGTTGTTGAAGAGGTTCTCTACCTCTAACTCTCTCTCCCCTAAACTCTTCAGGATTACATTTATACCACAAGGATGACCTGAATCGATTCAGGTCTCCAAACAGTTCAACAACTCTTAGCATTCCCAATTCCTAAAATCAGACTCAATAACTGAACTAATCCTAAACCGACTCTTCGTATTCCTATCTTAACCAATTTCTCATGTTCTCAAAATGACTTGAGAATGATTACAATTCCCTACCAAATTTATTTAATATTTAAAATAAATTTAAAGAACATGGGACCCCCTGTGTCTACTTATGTACAAAGTAACTTTTGAGCCTAATGCCCCTGCATTAGACTCCCAAGCTTCAAATTGTTCATGAGCTCCTGATCATGTGCTCTTGTCTATGCCTCCAGGATCCCATACTTGGGTTTGTCGTTGTCCATCCGTTGCATCATCCTTCAACTGATCTTCTCCAGGCTTCCAGACTTTGTTCTGTAAGTCACCTCCAGCTATACTTTCACTATCTACTTTTGTCCTCCCTGTACAAAGATCCTTTTGTTTCATTTCTGCTGTCTGCTGCTTCTGAGTCACTCTCATCATCAGTCTTCTGAGGTACTCAATATCCATGTCCAACTTATCCTCTAGCTGGAAATTTTCTTGCCCTCTGCTACTGCTTTCAATCTTTGTCGCTGCCAATATTGCTGCTCTTGCAGTCTCACATGATATTAACATGTTTACTACTTCTGCAGGTGTCATCCCCCATGTTGCATCTGCTGCCACCATGGGTGTTGCTGCTGCCACCGTGGGTGTTGCTACCTTCCCTTCCTGTCCCTCCGCAACACTTTTCTTTTGTTCATCATCTGCAAATTCATTCTCAGAAAACAATCCGCCATTTAATTTCCTACCAGTAGTGACATACTCATCTAGTATACTAGTAAACAGAATTTGATTTTGCAAGCTAGTATCTACTCCTCTCCTCTTCACAGCTTCAGGCATCCTTGCTCCAGGGTCTGTAATCCATTTCTCTTCTTCAAATGCTCCCAACAAACAAATCAGCCAATTCTCCTGTGTTTGTTTTACATCTTCAACATGCTGGAAGTTAGCTTGAACATCTTTTCCTTCCTCTTGGGAAATCTTCAACAAATGCCTCTCATCCTCTTGATGGATTCTGGAAATCCAATCAAGTTCTCGGAGCTTTTCTTTCTCACATTCTGTCAGCATGGAATGTTGATTCCTCCTCACTTCAGCAGCTTTTAAAATCTGCTCTCCAGTCTGCTCTTGGCTCATTAGTCTAGCCAATTCTTCTCTGTCAATGACAGTGAAAAATCTCTGCATATGAGACATGGTTGTCTCATCCTCCTTCAGAAATAGTTTTTCTTCTATCAAGATAATTTCAAAAGATGAATTGTCTTCTGCATCACCTGAACACATAAACAAACTGTCAGTGTTAAAACCATGAGACCCAATGGTCTCAATTGATGACCTAGTCACCAATTCTTCTCCCGTCAATTCTAAGTCTGGTTCAAGGCTCAGAAATTCTTCATCATCTTTCTCTTCAGCTCTCAGAGTCCTCTCTACTACTCCAATCACCATGTCCAAATGATGATCCCTCACTATGTTTCCAGCCAACACAATTTCCTTCTTATTCACCTCTCTGACAACTTTCAACTGTTGTTCTTCCTCTTTCTCTGTACATGAATCATCAGCAGTAAAGTTCCAATGCTTCAATGCCTTCTTTTATTCTGACAACACATCAGTATTTTGTCCAGAACCTCCTTCCAAATCTTCTGTCAGCACCTCAGCATGCTGATCTGCATCCTTCATGAGACTGTCAGCCAGCCTCACTTTTCTTCCATCATTTGTTCCATGAACTCCATCCATGAAGATTTTCCTGCCTTGTTCCCTCAGCAAACCATCTTGTGCATAGGTTCTCTGCTCCTCCAATTCTCTTCTCTGGAAGTCCAACCTCCTATACAAATGAACAACTTCCATAGGAGTAGATTGCGGGAACCTTACACAACCTTTTATGCCTCTGCTTGTTCTTGACCAATCCTCTGTTGGCCCTTAAGTCTACTAGATATCTTCATTTGACCCTTCTGTCTTCATCTCTTCCGGATATCTCACTATCTCAGCATTGATCTGAACAAAATTCAGATTCAATGTCTTCTTCTCACCAACAAACTCTAAAGCTTGTTCATCTTCCAGTGGTGTACCTACAAACATACACAACTTTTTAGTTTTCAAATCACAAGACCTTTCAGTCTTGGCTACTTCCTCAAAAACTTCTTCTTGAACAAGTCTGCACATGGAATCTTCAATTTCCATCCTTACTTCAAGAACTCTAGGTTCTTCTTCCTCTGTGGAGTCTGTCATCACTTCACATTTGTCCGACTCAAGAACACAAGCCCTCACATCATCTGGACTTGTCCAATAACTCAGGAATTCCTTAATGACTTCCTCTTCAGCAAGACAAGCTTCTTGCTGCCTCGAGTCTTCACTATGTCTCACAAGATCTCCTGCAGGTCTCCACTCTTCACCTGTGCTCTGTTCTACTTCACGAGCAGAAATTTCTTATTTCAACTCAGCTGCTCTGAGTTCTTCTCTCAACAAGGAAATCTTCGTTTTCCTCAACCTCATCTGTAATGGTTGCCATTTCACATTCTTCCTCATGAGCCAACCAACTCTCTGGCTTTCTTCTATCCTCAGTTTCAATATATTGAACTCTTCCCTGATCTCAGCTAATTCTTTCTACCATTCTTCATCTGTGGATTTCTTATTCATGCCATTTTATTTGGCATCTTCTTTCCTTCTTCTGTTGTGGCCTCTCTCAGAACCTCTGCAACCTCTGTAGTCTCTGCTATGGCTCTCAGTAGCCATTTTATTTTCTAGGAGTTGTTCACTCACAAGCTGCACTAAGCCTCTACAACAGCAAGCTCTCTTGCTGCAACTTACCTCACCAAGCTTCTCTCCTGAGCTCTGGCTTTTGGCAAGTACTAGTCCCCTCTCTCTGGAACCTTCTGAGAACTCTCTTTTGCTCACTAGGATTCACTCTACAACTTTCAAAAGAACACCTCTATTCTTCCCTCATCCAACCTCTGTTGGGAATCTTTCAGGTTCTTCCACACTCTTTCTGCACTCAGAATCCCTTGCTGGATTCTTCTATCACTGCTCTCAAAACTATGATCTACTTCTGTTGAGATGTCTTCAATTGTTTGCACTCTGACTTCTGCAAACAATCCTTCAACCATAGTTAAACACTGCTCATTTCTCTTGAGAACACTACAAATGTCCTCCTTATCTAGCCTTCAGCTGAATACCAGGCTCACTACCTTCACTATCAAACTCCGTCTTCAATTTTCTGCAACCATAATTCTGCAATTCCAAATCAAATTAATTACCTGCAAGATCATGATCCTGTCCTCCACTCATCTTGCAAATCATGTTCACTATGATTCTGTGTACTTTGCTGCCTGATCTTCCTTCTTCAAATCTGCAGTCTTCAAAACTCTTGTCCTCCAATTGGACTCTATAATTCTGCAATCACCTTCACTGTATCTCTGTAGGTTGCAATCTCATCAGTTTCCACAAGTTTGGTTTCCTTGCATTCACCAAACTTGGAATTACTGTCAAAAAACTATCACGAAGCTGCGATACCCGCGATAGCGGCACAACCACGGTCCCATTTCTTTGATATGCCTCTCGGCCCCACAAATGCTTCTCTAGGATTCAACGTTATTGAACACAGTGCCAGTCATTTCAGCCCCCATTGAATCTTTGACAAGCAATCCCTTCTTGGTGGGCCTAAAAAATCCATTATCCGCCTATCGTTGCCTTCTCCCAGCCTCAGAATTGCATAAAAGGGCCGAGAAACCCACCTTTGAAAATATATCAGGCCTCAGCCCCTTTCGGCCTAGCCCCTCTGCTCCTTTTCCTCCACGTGACCTAAAACGGAGGCAAGGGCGCTGGCCCACGTAAGCGCTTTTCCCGGATACATGTTGGCGCGTTTATGTCGTCGATGCATACCGATCGAGGACGGCATTCACAATGTTCACTTGGCGCCCGGACCCCATAGGTTCACGGTTGGATAATACGTCACCCCATCAGAATCGCTTGCGGAATCCAGCAGTCGACTCACCCTTTTGGTGGCTTCACGGTAACCGCTCCTCCAAAACCAGGTGGTATGTAGGTAATTCTTGTTTGGCTAGCGATTCCATACAGTGTTTTCCATGCGTCCCAGCGTATGGCTCTAAAACCACCGTTCATCGCACATTATTGTTCGATCAAAGTCACGGTAACGATATTCGAAATGAGCGAAGTCGATGCGAAGGTCTTCATCCAACGGTTGTCATACTCCGAAGGTGCACAAGGGTTAGTCCATGTCAACAATTCCCCTGGCCCACCGTCTCATTGCCCTCCGATGCATTTTCAACCATTGATCTCATCTTGAGATCGAATGGTCCAAATCATCTACATATCCTGCCATTGACTTGGTCCTCCTCCACGTCATCACTCCACGTGTTTATTGCATTTTTCCCTCTATCATTTATATATTATATTCATATGTTATATTTTAATGTTTTGCATTTAGCTCTGGCCAGCCCGTCCGCCATTGTTCCACTGCATTTTTCACCGTCAACTCTTGTCCTTCCACCATCTCGTCACACTGTGCTGTCTCGCCACTATCCCCACTGTGTTCACCTTCCCGTGCATGGTTTTCTTTAACGAGTTTGTGGATTTTGCAGGTTTACAGCGACGGAGAACTATTACGATTCATAGTCTCAATTACTGTGATAGAGATTACGTCAAAGGACCAGTTTTCAGAACTAAATTATGAAGAAAGCCCCTGGAAGGAAAATCGATAAGACTTCCATTAAAGAAGCGGGGTTAAAATCTGTCAAACCCTGCAGGGACATTCAAGGCACTGATTTCACAGATGAAAACATTAATGGAGCAGCAGAGGAAGATCAGTGGAGAATTGAGGAATTCAGCGTTCGGCGTTGAAGATTTTAAAGCTTAATTCAGGATTGGGAAGGCAGAGGGTACAATGCACAGAAAAAAATGCCCTCAAGGTTTTATTTTAGCAAAATTTTCTCTCCAGGAAGGACAGACCGCCCATAAGGTTTCTATTTCTCTACCGTGTTCCTGAAGATATTTTCACCCAGAACATTTATTTCAGGAAGAAGATCACAGAGTACATACAGTATTACAAAGTCATCGAGCAGTATGGGCGTGCCCGTTTCCGCCATATTATCTTTATGAAGAAATTAATGATTCATCACCTACATCATTTATTAAGTTTTCTTTTTCTCTATAAAACCCTCGAAGAACAGATTATTGAGGGTTCCAGATTTTATCAAAAAATTATGCAGTGAAAGGCTTTTTGTATACATTTTGTATAACTTTTGTATGAAGGCTTAGAGCCCATGGGGTCTCAGTGAGGAGGAGTTCCATCTGTTAAAGAGGATTCTAGTCTTTGGTATTTCACAGTCTGTAAATTTCTTTATTGTGCTATTTTAATATATCATTCATTTCATCCATCTGTCTTGTATCATGTTTTGGAATGCGAGTGGCTCACTAATTTTTGGTATGGATTTATCCTAGTTGATACCCATGCTTGGATTAGTCAAGCGCTTTAAATATGGCTCATGCATGATATCATGTTCCAATATTCATCTAAACCGTATTTCTACTATATTAGTTGCTTTGGGAGGGTGCTTTTAAAATGCTATTGTCATGTATGGATTCTTAGATTGGTAAGCCCATGCATGGTGGTATTGTGTATCTGGGTATCAGCTCAATGTTGACTAGTATCTTCTCAACATTTCTTTCATTACATACACCTTCTGAAAATTGATATCTGTGACATATTACTTGAATTGGCCCGCTTTGCAGTAAACTTTCTCTGAATTGTCTGTTGCTTTCATATTAGATTTATGCACTTTGTCTCATAACGGTATCTAAGTTGTGAAATCGGTTTACGATGGTCTTGGTCTCATTCTAGTTTAATTCTCTGTTTACAGGAGATAGCATGTGAGCTGAAGTTGACAACTTCATACATTATATCATACGCTCCTTCCTATGCTAAGATGTCCTAGGCACTGGTCTATCACAACTCTAGGTTGTCTCTAGGAGCAACAACATATTTCCAGCACCATTTCCAGGGAATGAAATTGAGAAGTTTAAATCCCTAGGCCTCGAAAAAATCTAATTCACTCTTCAAGTAGGTGAGTATGGAGAGTTGAGAGTTGTATATCTCTGACCTTGGCGACTCCACATTTGTTCATTTGATAAATCTATTTGCAGTTCTGGCTCCTCGTAAGCCACACCTGAGGTCAGATACGTCTAAGCCAAAGACACCTTCAGTGTCTGACCCTGAAATATCATACATAGAATAAATTGGAAGGAAATAAAATCAGTCCATTCTGAGATTCCCGA
The DNA here is from genome assembly GCA_034641835.2 of Pinus albicaulis. Taxonomy (NCBI): domain Eukaryota; kingdom Viridiplantae; phylum Streptophyta; class Pinopsida; order Pinales; family Pinaceae; genus Pinus; species Pinus albicaulis. The sequence continues at coordinate 83,569,793 of CM076582.1, forward strand.
ATTCTCTCAGGAAGACTACCCATCCTCTTCCTCTCAAGGATTCCAAGTAGAAAATCCCTACTACACTGAGGAAAATCCCGAATATTACTCAGATAGTCCACCCCAAGAGGGTATCAGAAATAAAAACAGTCTTCACCCTACTCCTGAGGTTGAAAAGGTCAAGGAAGTAACCGAAGTATCTGCTGTTAACAGACCTTTGTTCCCCTCAACCCCTCAAGCTGCAGTTGAGTATATTCCTATTATTATTCATACTCCACTTCCGCCTCCTCCTCCTCCTCTTACACATAAAACTATTACACTACCTCCACCTCCTCCAATGGCCAATGTTCCAGCCTTATTGATGAATAAATATGCTCCCCTGGTATTACCCCAAGTGTTGAATGATATGCCCTAGGATTATCTGAAGATCTTGCCCAGATTCAATGGGGAAAACGAGATTGATGCTCAAAAACATCTTGAGACTTTCTGCTCCTTTGCATAGAACTTTAATGTTGAACATTTGGATGTGGTCTTAAGACTGTTTATGCAATCTCTTGATGGTGAAGCTTGAAAATGGTTTAAGACATTGGCTGGCTGTTCTATTACCACTTGGGATAACATGGAAGACACTTTTCTCAGGAAATGAGGAGAGAAAAAAGATCATGGAAATTGTCTGATTGAGTTCAATACACTAAAGAAAAGACACAATGAAGGAGTGTTAGAATTTATCAAGAGATTTAATAAATTGTATTTGAGTCTCCCTGTTGATATGAAACCCCATCAAACTGCTGCTAAAGTTGTTTTTGTAGCAACCTTTGATTCAGAATTTGGTTTCTCTCTCACAGAAAGAAAGCCTGCTACTCTGGATGATGCTCAGGCAGATGCACTAGAGTTGGAAGCAAAATTTTCCTCCACTGGAAAATAAAAAGGAAGATCTAAATAAGATACCAGAAGAAGGGGCAAAGAAGAGGCATCTACCTCTAACCAGGACAGAGACTCAGCCAATGACAAAATGGAAGAAATGAGAAAATTGATTAAGAAAATGGTCAAGCTTGAATTGGAAGCCAAGAACTCAGCCTTCAATAATTTCCGGAATGCTCTGAACAGAGGTTACAATCCTCAGTACAGAATACCACCCCTGCAAATATTGTCAAGGGAATCAAAAGAGCAATAGGATTAGGTACGACACCCATTGTACCTGGAAGGTCCAGAAGATGATCCCACTAGATATACTGCCTATGGATCAGAGGATGTAAATCTTGCTTTCTCAAATAGAGAAGAAGAGGAATGCTCACTACAAGAAGAAGAAAAGGCTAGAGACACGGAAGACCCATAGATTGATCACTCTTGTAAGAAATTTTTTGACCTCATGCAAGCACAGCTCAATAGAATATATGACCTCAGATCTTCTAAGAAGAGAACTCGTACTCAAGAGCAAGAAGAAGAGCGACATCAGAAACAGGCATCTGCTCAAGAGGAGTCAACAATGCAGAAATTCATAGACAAAGGTAAGGGACCTCTAAAAAAACCTTTCCAGTCTACTGATCAAATTCCTTCCTCTTCAAAAGCAGTCATTCCCCCTAATGTCAAGTCTGTGTCTAAAGAAGTCAAGCCCCCAGCCGAAAATAAAGAGTCAAAAGAGGTTGTGATAGAAAAGTCCCCTCCTACTTTTAGTCTACAAAAGGAACTTGAAAAGGTCAAAATCCCAGTCCCCTTGACTAAACTGTTGAAACAGCTAGCATATCAATCTCAAGTCACCTCTTTCATGCTCCCTCTAGAAGCACCAATCATCCCAAATAGTCTCAACCTTCAGGAAGAAAGACTCGTGGTAGTTTTTGGCCCACATGTTGAGGAATTAGATGCTTCTACTCCTCCCTTTTATGTGTCTCTAGTGATTCATGACCTGCTATTACATAATTTTTTGCTAGATTCTGGAGCTTCCCATAATCTAATACCTTTGTCAGTCATGGAACAACTACGATTACAAATCACCCGTCCATACAAGGACCTCTATTCATTTGACTCCAAAATAGTTAAATGCTTGGGGATGATTAAGGATTTGGTGGTCAATTTGGCCCAAATCCCAGCAAAAAGTGTGGTCATGGACATCGTGGTGGCTGACATCCCAGCTCATTTTGGTATGTTGCTGTCAAGGTCTTGGGGAGAAAATATTGGTGGATCACTCAAGATGGATTTAACATATGCCACTATCCCAGTTTTTGGTGGCCAAGAGAGGAGATTGTACAGGGAGACTAGATTTGTCAAGATGGTGACCAAGGCTGACAACTCAGTTAATTCTTTGGTCTACAGTAAAGAAGGAGATTTCTCATGCTTGATGCTGGAAGAAGATCAATATTATGCTCATGAACCATCCTTTTGCCAGATCAAGACTGAACAACCCTCAGAGAGCCATGAAGCAGGAATTTGGACACTTCATTTTGATGGAGCAAATTCAAAGGAAGGTAATGGAGCTAGAATATTATTGATTTCTCCTACAGGAAGATGGGTTCCATTGTCTTTCAAGCTAGAATATGAAGCCACTAATAATGTGGCTGAATATGAAGCACTTCTATTAGGATTGCAGACAGCCAGGAATATGAACATACAAAGCTTAAAAGTTCTGGGAAATTATGAACTGGTGGTCAGACAAGTCAGGAATCAGTGTCAGACCAAACATCCTAGGCTAAGGGCTTATAGGAATGAAGTTTGGGACATGGTAGAAAATTTCTTCTTGGCATTCAATATCCATTTCATGCCCCGAGAACAGAATAGGATGGTTGATTCCCTTGCTGTAGCTGCTAGTACATTTCACCCACCTCAAAACCCACTCTTAAGATATGAAATTGAGGTGCGTTACCGACCATCAATCCTAGATAACATCAAGCACTGTCAGGTATTTGAGGATGAAGAACAGATGAAGAGATTCCTGGAAACAGTAGGAGAATTCTCCAATATGGAGATTGATGCTGATGAAGAAGAGGGAGAGACCGAGGACATTTAAAAAAGAAATTGGGAGGAGAAAATGGTAGGAAATAAAATGTTGCAGTTGAAGGGAAACATTAAACCTAGAGGAATGGTGCCTCTAGAAAGATTATTTGATAAGAATGATGTCCCACTGCAGCCAAGCAAAGTGGTAGAAGAAAATCAGGTAGAAGACCTGAATTTGGGTACTGATGCTGACCCCAAAATTGTCAAATTGTCCAAGAAAGTCCCAGAAGAATACAAAAAGCTATATCAGAAGTTATTTCAGTCCTACAAAGATGTGTTTGCATGGTCCTATCAGGACTTGAAAACTTTTGATATCAGTATTATGCAACACAAAATTCCCGTGAAAGGAGATGCAAAACCTCATAAGCAGAAGCTCGGAAACATAAGTCTGTTTAGCTTCCCATCCCTCTATTGAGAAGGATATTAAGAAATGACAAGGCCAAAATAATTGTGCCATTGAGGTACTACGAATGGGTGGAAAAATTAGTTACCTTAAGGAAGAAGAATGGAGAAATAAGGCTGTGTGTGGATTTTAGAAATTTAAACAGAGCATCCTTAAAGGATAATTATCCACTGCCTAAGATGGATCACATCTTGCAAAGGGTGGTTGGATCTTCTAGGATGTCAATGATGGATGGATTCTCTGGTTATAACCAGGTGGCTGTACTTCTAGAGGATCAAAAGAAGACTGCTTTCACCACACCATGGGGTACATTTATGTATGCCAGGATGCCTTTTGGATTGATTAATGCAGGGGCCACTTTTCAGAGGGCGATGGACATTGCTTTTGTTGGGGAGAAAGATAAATTCCTGGTGGTCTACCTCGATGATATCACTGTATTTTCCAAGAATGATACTGAGCACATTGAGCATCTGCGTAGAAATTTTGAGAAATGCAGAAGGTATGGTCTCTCTCTGAATCCTCAAAAGTCTTTATTTGCATTAGAAGAGGGAAAGCTTTTGGGCCATATTGTGACTAAATATGGGGTGAAGATAGATCCTAAGAGGGTAGAGGTTATAAATAGTATTTCTTTTCCCAGAAATAAGAAAGAGGTACAAGTATTCCTGGGGTGTATCAATTTTCTAAGAAGGTTTATCCCTAACTATGCTGAGATAGTTAGGCATATAACGAACATGCTGAAGAAGAATAATGAGGTAAAGTGGTCCCAGTAATCACGAGAGGCATTTAACAGAATTAAAAATGCTTTTGCAGAAGCCCCTATGCTAACTGGACCAAATTATGATAAACCTTTCATGATTTTTTCTTTTGCATCATCTCATACAATAGCAGGAGTTTTATTGCAGAAAAATGAGGAATGGTATGAGCAACCTATTGCATTTTTTAGTCAGGTGCTCTGCGATGCAGAATTAAAGTACAACATATTGGAAAAGCAAGCATACGCCCTAGTGAAATCCCTCAAATCATTTCACGTATTTATCTTACAGTCCCATATCACTGCATTTGTTCCTGCAGGTGTTGTAAGAGATATTCTTATTCAGGGGGATAGTGAAGGAAAAAGGGGTAAGTGGATTGCTAAAATACAGGAGTATGACTTAGAAATCCACCCTACTAAGCTGATCAAGGGATAGGGGCTTGCCAAAATATTGTCTGAGTCAAACTATCAAGCTCTGGGTATCAACCTGTCCATTATAGCAGGTGAGGAATCTGAAGAGCAAGAAGAACGATAGGGAATTGGAGTAGCTACTCCAGAAGCACATCTAAAGTACCTCACTAGTCCGTGGTACAAAGAGATAGTAGAATATCTCCTCACACTCAGTTGCCCTCCAAGCTGTGATAAGGCTAAATACAGAACACTAAGATTGAAATCACAAAAATATATAGTCACCAATGGCCAGCTATATTGGCAAGATCCCTCAGGTATCTTACTACTATGTCTCACAGAGGATGAGGTAGGGAGTATTATAACTGAATTTCATGAAGGAATCTGTGGGGGTCACTACAGCTAGAGGGCCACTGCTCACAAAATCCTGAAGGCTGGTTTTTATTGGCCCAAGCTTTTTGGAGATGTTTTTTCCTAGGTTAGAGCATGTGAAAAATGTCAGAAATTTGCTGAAAGACAGAAGTTGGCACCTCTGCCCATGATTTCTGTGCAAGTAGATGAACCATTCAGACAATGGGGAATCGATTTTATAGGTGAAATACATCCCTCTTAAAGTGGTCAACATAAGTGGATTTTAACGGCCACCGATTATTTCACCAAATGGGTGGAAGCCATACCTACGAGGAATGAAATATATACTGTGATCATAAAGTTCATGGAAGAAAACATCATATCCAGGTTTGGCTGCCCTGCCAGAATAGTAACTGATAATGCACAGGCTTTCAAGTCTGCAAAATTTGTGAGCTTCTGTCAGCAGTATAACATCACACTAAGTCACTCTACAGCCTATTATCCACAGGGAAATGGCTTGGAAGAATCTTCCAATAAGACCCTGGTGAGGGCATTGAAGAAGGCTATAAGTGAGAATCGGAAGAATTGGGATTCCCAATTGAAATTTGCTCTGTGGGCCAATAGAATTACCAGCAAGAGAGCAACTGGGAAATCCCCATATGAACTAGTATATGGGAGGGCAACAATATTTCCTATTCAATTAGCCCTACCAATAGCCTGATTCATGCAGGAAAGTCAAGAAGAGCCTAGTGATATGATCAAGAGAATAAACCAGCTGGTGGAATTGGAAGAAACACACAATTAGGTAAATTAAAGGCTGAAAGAATATCAAGAGAAGATGAAATACCTTTTCGATGACCATGCTATAGCCAGGAATCTGCAAATTGGTGATCTAGTGCTCAGATGGGACATCCGGAGAGCTGAGAAAGGTAAACATGGTAAATTCGATCCCCTCTGGTTTGGTCCTTTCAAAATTGTGGAACAGGGGGGAAATAATACTTTCAGGTTGGAGAATTTACAGGGCGACTTACTGGATGCCCCTATAAATGGTCAATTCCTAAAACCCTATTTCCAGTTCTGACTCAGGCCGAGAAAGCCTGGTGTATTATATTGTATATTAGTTTGTTGTTTCATTTTTTTTTGAATGATGTGGGTGTCGTGATGAATCATAAAGTGAAAAGCAGAGGTGCTGAGGAGCAGGAGTTTGTATAGAAGATTATCTGATGGTCTGCGAGGTTCTCGACACGTTCATGGATGAACGTGCCATCCCCAAATGGAGCCGATGTTGATCATTTCAGCCCCCATTGAATCTTTGACAAGCAATCCCTTTTTCGTGGGCCTGAAAAATCCATTATCTTCCTATCGTTGCCTTATCCCAACCTCAAAATTGCATAAAAGGGCCGAGAAACCCGCCTTTGAAAATATATCAGGCCTTAGCCCCTTTGCTCCTTTTCCTCCACATGACCGAAAGCCAGAACCGGACACTGGCCCTATAAGCGCTTACCACAGATACATGTTGGGCACGTTTGTAACCGTTGATCTATACCGATCGGACGGCATTCGCAATGCTTCATCGCGCCCGGACCCCACTCAGTTCACAACTCAGATAATCTGTCCACCGTTTGATTAGCTTGCAGATCAATGGTCAGAATCTCACCCGCTTCAGTGGCTTCACAGTGCGCTCCTCCAAAACCGGGTGGTATGTATCGCAACACCTTTCGACGGTGGGCGGTAATTCTCATTTGGCCAGCGATTCCATACAGTGTTTTCCACGCGTCCCAACGTTCGGCTCCAAAACCGCCGTTCATCATGCATTATTGTTCGATCAAAGTCACGACGCGATATTCAAGATAGTCGTCCGATCTAAAGGTCTTCATCCAACGGTTTTCATACTCCGTAGCTGCACGAGGGTTAGTCCATGTCAACAGTGCCCCTGGCTCACCGTCTCATTGCCCTCCGATGCGTTTTCAACCGTCGATCTCGTTTTGAGATCGAATGGTCAAGATCATCTGCATATCCTGCCATTGACTCGGTCCTCCCCCACGTCATCATCCCACGTGTTTATCACATTTTTCTCTCTGCCATTTATATATTCTATTCATATGTTATATTTTAATGTTTTGCATTTTAGCTTTGGTCAACCCGTCCGCCATTGTTCCACTACATTTTTTACCGTCACCTCTCGTCCTTCCAGCATCTCGTCATGCCGCACTGTCTCTTCATTATCCCCACTGTGTTCACCTTCCTGTGCATGGTTTTCTTTAACGGGTTTGTGGATTTTGCAGGTTTACAGCGGCGGAGAATTATTATGATTCAACAGTCTCAATTACTGTGATAGAGAGCATGTTAAAGGACCAATTTTTAGAACTGAATTATGAAGAAATTCCTGGGAAGAAAAATTGATAAGACTTCCATTAAAGAAGCGGGGTTAAAATCTGTCAAACCCTGCAGGGACATTCAAGGCGCCGATTTGACAGATGAAAACATTAATGGAGCAACAGAGGAAGATCAGTGGATGATTGAGGAATTCAACGTTCGACGTCGAATATTTTAAAGCTTAATTCAGGATTGGGAAGGCAGAAGGTACAATGCGCAGAAAACAATACCCTCAAGGTTTTATTTTAGCAGAATTTTCTCTCCAGGAAGGACAGATCGCCCATAAGGTTTCTATTTCTCTACCCTGTTCCTGAAGAGATTTTCACCCAGAACATTTATTTCAGGAAGAAGATCACAGAGTACATACAACATTACAAAGTCATCGAGCAGAATGGGCGTGCCCATTTCCACCATCTTGTCTTTATGAAGCAAATTAATGGCTCATCACCTACTTCATTTTTTAAGTTTTCTTTTTCTCTATAAAACCCCCGAAGAACAGATTATTAAGGGTTCCGGATTTTATCAGAAAACTATGCAGTGAAAGGATTTTTGTATACATTTTGTAAAGCTCTTGTATGAAGGCTCAGAGCCCATAGGGTCTCAGTGAGGAGGAGTTCTATCTGTTAAAGAGGATTTTGGTCTTTGGTATTTCATAGTGTGTAACCTTTTCTCTTATGTGTTATATTAATAGATTATTTCATTTCATCCATCTTTCTTGTATCATGTTTTGGAATGCGAGTGGCTCACTAATTTCTGGTATGGATTCATCCTAGTTGATGCCCATGCTCGGATCAGTCAAGCACTTTAAATATGGCTCATGCATGATATTTTGTTCCATTACTCATCTAAACCGTATTTTTGCTATATTAGTTGCTTTGGGAGGGTGTTTTTAAAACGTTGTTATCATGTATGGATTCTTAGATTGGTAAGCCCATGCATGGTGGTATTGTGTATCTGGATATTAGCCCAATGTTGACTAATATCTTCTCAACATTTATTTCATTACCCACACCTTCTGATAATTGATATCTGTGACATATTACTTGAATTGGCCCGCTTTGTAGTAAACTGTCTCTGAATTGTCTGTTGCTTTCATATTAGATATATGCACTTTGCCTCTGCAGTATCCCTTTCTTTGTGTCAGTTTCTAATGGTATTGGTCCCATTCTAGTTTATTTCCTTGTTTATAGGAGATAGCATGTGAGCTAAAGTTGACAACTTCATACATTATATTATACACTCCTTGCTATGCTAAGATGTCCTAGGCACTGGTCTATCACAACTCTAGGTTGTCTCTAGGAGCGACAACAAGACCATAATTTGATTATTATGCGCTTGTATATAACTCAACGACGTCATATGAATATTCACACAACATTCGAATGTTGCCATATATGCACATTCACTTATACATATAAACCGACTTTAATAAAAGATTAACCGTCACTTATATATCATCGCATATGTATAATCCTCGCATCTGACGGTCACCAGCTCTCAACCCTTAATTTAACAGTCCCAATCAATACATCTTTGATTTGGGCCCACATATACAACGTGTTTTCCATTGTGGAGTCAACACACAACCGGATTCATACCTTTGTTAAATCCATGCGCCCATCCAACGGTTGTTATCACATCGCCCCGCTCCTTACGATCCGACGGATATCGCTTGGCCTAGATGCAGGAACAATAACGCGCGATGGTGCGCAGTGAGAGCAGTTTTGAAAATTCACTTGGGGACACGCATCACCCAATCTGTGGAATCACTCCCAATCTCTTGAATACCACTTGCCCGATGAAAGTGGTGCGATCAAAACCAGAAACCGCCTTTACTGTGCGGCCCTTAAGGTTTCGATTACTCATGCTCCAGGTTCCACCAATGGTTTATTGTACAGTTCAATCTCAGCCTTCGTGAGAAATATTTTCAACACTGATTCGATACACCCACGCAGTCAATACATCCACCGTTCCTTGACGCCAACCCACTCGTGGTACCAGTTTATACACACACGGTTCTCCTCCTCGCACAATCACTGTATTTCTTCACATTTCAACCTTGCTACAGAACTCGTATATCCTCCACAAAGATCACATACAATCCAACGATTTCAAAGGGACTGAAACTCTCATGCATATAGCGAACACAAGAATTATTATATCTCAGAATCAATCCTTACAGTGATCGATTCACCTCACCTCACAAGCTAATTCCTTCAATAACTCACAGTATTCGTTAATTAGCCAGAGTAAAATCAACAAAATCAATATAATGTTGAAGCGATTTATAGTCTATACACCACTAAATTTACTTATTGAGTCTCCATTTAATCCAATCAAGAAGACACAAAGTCACACATGGAACTTATAAACAATTCTTCACAAACAGATATATATATATACAGGCGATCAATCTCAAAAACCATCGCTTACAAATTCATGACAGGCCAAATATTCAATTGAGTGGCCATTATCCTCCTACTCTGTTGCTGAAGAAGTTCTCTACCTCTAACTCTCCCTCCCCTAAAGTCTTCAGGATTACATTTATACCACAAGGATGACCTGAATCGATTCAGGTCTCCAAACAGTTCAGCAACTCTTAGCATTCCCAATTCCTAAAATTAGACTTAATAATTGAACTAATCCTAAAATGACTCTTTGTATTCCTATCTTAACCAATTTCTCATGTTCTCAAAATTACTTGAGAATGATTACAATTCCCTACCAAATTTATTTAATATTTACAAGAAATTTAAAGAACATAGGACCCCCTATGTCTACTTATGTACAAAGTAACTTTTGAGCCTAATGCCCCTTCATCAACCATGTTCTTACGTCTCATTGTGACATCGATGGTATTGATATGAAAATAAATCATGGTCAAGCATGGTCAAGCACGTTCAATCATGATCCAACATGGTTCAAAATCGCATTATTACAAACATTGTCTCAATATGAAAATAAACCATGGTCAATTATGGTGAACCATGTTTATTTTATGGTTTATACTATTTATCTTAGGATTTATATCCCTTGGGTTTATATTATTCCCTTGGGTTTATAATTACTTGGGTTTTTAGTATTAACCCCTTGGTTTTTTAGTATTAATCCCTTTGGTTTATTATTCCCTTGGGTTTATAATATCAATCATGGTCAACCATGGTCCAATGTCGCATTGTGACAAATTCTCTCAATATGAAAATCATTCATGGTTAACGATGGTAAACTATGTTTATTTTAGGGCTTATAATATTTATATTAGGGTTTATATACCTTGGGTTTATATTATTTCATTTGGTTTAATATTATTCCCTTGGGTTTATATTATTTCCTTGGGTTTAATATTATTCCCTTGGGTTTATATTGTTCATTTGGGTTTATATTATTTCCTTAGGTTTCATATTATTCCAAACATGGTTGACCATGGTAAATTATGGTCAAACATGGTCCAACGCCACATTGTGAGAAATATTGTGTCAATATGAAAATGAACAATGGTCTACCATGGTCAACCATGGTCCAATGCCGCATTGTGAGAAAGATTGTCTCAATATGAAAATAAATCATGGTCAACCATGGTCCAACGTCACATTGTGACAAAGGTTGTCTCAATATGAAAATCAATCATGGTCCAATTTATGATTGTGAAAATGATTGTATTGATATGAAAATAAATCATGGTGAGCCATGGCTGAGCATGGTCCAACGTCGCATTATGACAAAGATTGTCTCAATATTAAAATCAACCATAGTCAACCATGTTTCTTTTAGGGTTTATAATATTTATCTTAGGGTTTATATACCTTGGGTTTATAATCTTCCTTTGGGTTTTAGTATTAATCCTTTAGGTTTATTATTCCCATGGATTTATAATATCAATCATGGTCAACCATGGTCAATCATGGTCAACTATGGTGCAACTTCGCATTGTGACAACGATTGTCTCAATGTGAAAATCAACCATGGTTAACCATACTTATTTTAGGGTTTATAATATTTATCTTAGGGTTTATATACCTTGGGTATATGTTATTTCCTTGGGTTTAATATTATTCCCTTGCATTTATAATCCCTTGGGTTTATTATTCCCTTGGGTTTATTAATCCAAGGGTTAATATTCCAAGGGTATAATTTTATTCATATTGTTTATAATATTAATCCTAGGGCTTTATATAAATCCCTTGGGTTTAAAATCACGGTCAACCATGGCCAACCATGATACAATGTCACATTGTGACAAATATTTTCTCAATATGAAAATCAACCATGCTCAACCACTGTCAACCATTGTCAACCATGGTTAATCATGGTCAACAATGGTCAAACATGGTTGACCATGGTATTATGGTCAACTATGGTCCAATGCCAAATTGTGATAAAATTTTCCTCAATAAGAAAATCAACCATGGTCCAAAGTCGCATTATGGGAATGCTTGTGTCAATATGAAAATCAATCATGCTCAACCACAGTTGATGACCATGATCAAATGTCACATTGTGACAACCAGTTTCCAACTTCGGATTGTGACAAAGATTGTCTCAGCCATGGTCAACCATGGTCCAATGTCTGATTATGAAAACAATTGTCTTGATATAAAAATAAATCATGGTTAACCATGGTAGACCATGGTACAACGTCGCATTGTGACAAATATTGTCTCAATATGAAAATCAACCCTGGTCAACTATTCTTATTTTATGGTTTATAATATTTATCTTAGGGTTTATATACCTTGGGATTATATTATTTCCTTGGGCTTAATATTATTCCAAACATGATCAACCATGGTGAATTATGGTCAACTATGGTCCAATGCCACATTGTGACAAATATTGTCTTAATATGAAAATAAACCATTATTCAATGTTGCTTTGTGAGAAATATTGTCTCAATATCAAGATTCAATCCTGGTCAACCACAATCAATCATGGTCAACCATAGTCTGACGTCACATTGTGACAACCATGGTCCAACACCTTATTGTGACAAAAATTGTCTCAATATGAAAATCAACCATTGTCAATGTCTTATTTTGACAATACTGTCTTGATATAAAAATAAATCATGTGTATAAATATCTAAATAGATACAATTGATCTTGTAATGTACTAAAACATAATAATGAATCAATTCTACAAATTGTGGAAACTAATGACGATCACACAATCACATGAACAAGAAAATAAATAATTTCAATATCAAAACACAAAGATGTATCTGGGGAAAGCCTCAACTAAAAACCTTGTTATGTTTATGTTTCATTAAGTCAAGAACATGAAACAATACACCATTATTTCCCTTCCTGAGAAACCTGTGCACTATCTCTGACTGTCTCACTCTGATCCTCGCAAGTTTGGTCCAATACTTAACTGATTCCTTGCACCTGATTGACCAACCTTGTTGACGCATTCCTGGGATAATTGAGCCCATAATAATTAGAAAATTCCCATAAATTTATTGCATAATACTTCCAAGGTTTCATGATGACCTTATGCATAACCTGCACAATTGTTTAATTATACAACTGGTAGTTATTTTCCCTTTAACTCCAATATCAACTGGGCCTTCCATAGAACTGAAATGAAACAAATATTTATACTGAATTATCAGTTATCTGATTTATCACTGCATGTGAATTAAATTTTATTGAATTCACTCGACCTATAACTAGTTCATATCTTAGTTATAACTACTTAAAATGATTTTAAATCAAGGGTAAAAATGTGAAGGTGGGTTACACTTTCGTAAGAAACGTCGTTGGAAATTTCATTTTTCCAAAAGTTCGGCTGAAGTTTTGAATTTATTTCGGCCGAACTAATTCTGTCATTTACATTGACGACGTATTAACGACGTGGGTAAACATATTTTTGGCCAGAGATGGGAAAAGCGACAACAAAAGTTCAGCTGAACTAATAGTCCGACCGAACTATTAGTTTGGAAGAACTTTGGAAAATAATTCGGCCAAAATATTTCTTATAAATATACAGGCCACTAGACCAGAACAAGTTTCAGTTTTGTGACTGTTCGGTCTGTCTCACTCTATTTTCTGTATCGGTTATTTACTGTTGTTGTCTGTCTTGCTCTGTTTATGTTTGATGTTACAGGAGCAAGGAAGGAAGAAAGGGAAGGTGAAAATTTTTCTGTTTATGGTTTTTTTTTTGTTTATTGTTTTTTTTTTCTAGTTTTTTTTTTCTTAGCAGGTTATTTTTAATTTGCGTCCTCGGTGATCTACAACCTCATCGTCTCTCTGTCTCATCGTGGCCTCGTCGTCTAGCTGTCTCGTTGTCTCCGAATTTCCAGCTAGAAGAAAAACCCTTCATTCCTTCATGTGATTCCTTTGCTTCATGGATGAATGGTGATGTTATATACTTGGAAAAAATCTCAGACACAACTAATAGAGCCTTTTTCTATGCGATTTTGTTGGATAATCTTTCCAACTTTTCCAAGAACACAACCAACTTGATTAATAGGCACCAACAATCTAGTAACTGTAAGAGTTATCTTTTTATTAGTCTCCTCGTTCACCTTTACATTAGGTTCCCCTTCCAATATTCTATCATGAACACGAAGAAGTGCTTCTTGTGCTAGAGCAATACATTTCTCTTTTTCAATTTCTTCTTCACTTGCAGCTCCTGTTCCTTTGCATCACTACTTTTATCAACAATTTTCTCTGTCTATCCGTTATCATCACTTCCAACAAGCTTTTCCTTGTCTCCTTTTATATCATTCTCTAGAGCTACAATAACAATAAATTTCTCCTCGCAGCCTAGAACACCCTCCTCAATTCTGATCTTTGCACCTGTCTCTTGGCTGATTTACTTTATAATGCTGCCTCCCTTACCAATTATACCTCCAGTTTTTGAATGTAGTTTATTTTATCATAATAGAATAATACAAATGAGAACTTCACATTTTTCTTTGAAGGATAATCTTGGTCATTCTCATTGTCGTAAGAGGGAGGTAAAGAGAAATAGTTTCAAATTACTTAGAATAGGTGCATTTTTTCTAATATCGTTGTCTCGTTGTGGCCTCGTTGTCTCAAAATTTCCAGGTAGAAGTAAAAACCCTTCATTCCTCCATGTGATTACTTTGATTCATGGATGAATGGTGATGTTATATTCTTGGAAAAAATCTCTGTTCAGTATGTGATGCAGATCTACATCAGTCCAATGTAATATTGCTGTATTCACCCAATTTTTGCATTAAAAAAAATATAATTTCTCTAAACAGTGAGTCTTACTACGTATTTAGACCTACTATCTCCTTAGTGTTAGTGTCTCGTTATTTGGCATATTGGTAGACCAAATGACAGGGTAACATCAAACCAATATTTGGAATCCTAGGACCTAGCCTTCTTGGACTCAGAGAGGGATCTCTCTATTTGTTTGCAGAGATATAAAATTGTTTGCTTTAAAGGGTTGTTTTTAGGCTAGTTATTAAGTATGGGGTTTGTTGTTTGTTTTGGTTGGGTATGATGATCAAGCAGCATAGGTAGAATGAGGAAATATCTAAGTCATTGGGAAATGCAGTCTAATGAAAATTATGATAAGTTCATTAATGGATTGGGGAGCATCATAGGGAAATCTAACTTGGTCAGTGGATCTTCAAGGTTCTTTAAGTGTAATGAGATGAACATCAATTATAAGAATGAAAAGTAGGACGAAGGGCAATTAAGAATCCTTAATCATATGTACTTTTCAACAGAGGGAATTAAATATCATAAGCATGAAGAGGAAATCAATAGACAGGGAAAACCATAAATTCTTTGATTCAACTAAAGCAGATAATTATTCAAGACAAACTTGTCCAATCAAATATAGAAGGCGATAAACTCATTTAACTTCTAGTGATTTCACCTTCAAGGACAGAAAACACTTATGACACACATATAACTACAATCAGAGAAGAGGGAAATCCTAAACATCTTTGATCATAGCTATGAAGATCTCTAAAACAATTAATTAAGCAAGTACAAAGGGTATGATCGAAACAGAACCACTTTGGCATACTTTAAAGAATGGTACTTTAGAGAGAGACTTAAAAAACATTGTTTTAGTGACATCAAATAAGCAGGGCTAGCCATAAATCATGCTTGATACCAACTGTATTAAACTATTCATGAAATAAACAAGCTTAGGGGGTCTAGAGAGAAATTAATAATTCTCTAAAATGTCCTAGCAGAGGAAAACATTAAGGTAGTGAAGAAAAAACAGAACTAAGGTGCTTTCAAAAGACATTTCTTAGTCTAAAACTTTTTCTCTACTGCAAAATAGAAAGATGGAAAACATAATGAAAAAGGAAATAACAATAACATATTAGAAGTACTTCACCAACAACCAAGCTCAGGGATCCCGTGGTCGATCCTCCTCCATCAAAAACAAATCAGAGCATCCACAAGTTCCAAGGCATCAATTTCTTTTCAACTTCCAAGAGACTATGTATTAATTGAAAGAGTCATCAAATTCCAACAAAATAATGAGTTCAGATGTAGTATTTATTTGCAAATGAGGAGGTGAATCTAAGCTAGGGTTTGAGTGTCATTTATTACAGAGTTAATGAATTCCTCATCTTGAAGACCATGCAAAGCTCAAGGCAGTAATATCTGCAGATATTTCTCTAAATAATAACTTCTATCCTAACTCCTAAGGGAAAATAGGTGAAATGTTTGAATTTAAGGCATATTCATAGCTTTTACAATAACTATTTGGCAGATATAAATATCTCTGACTAAGCTCAATAACTGCCTAGTGCTTTATTGAAGGAAACAAAGCACTAGGTGGTAAAGATAACTTTTGAGGAGAGTAACTGCCATAGGCTGAGTCATTTGAATTTGCTTTTGGTAAATCTGCCCTTTTTTTTTTCTTTAATATTTGTCATTTGGCCTTAACTTCTATCTTTATGCTCTGACTATTTATTTTTATCATATTTTCTTTAATCTGTTTGTGATATCTGTTCTATGCTTCTAATATTTTTTATTTATTTATTTTGATCTTTTTGCATATATCCTTTCATCTTTGACCTTTATCTGTCTATATTTTCTTTAATATTCTGATTTGACTGGCTAATACTCTGATTGCTATTTTTGGTTATACACTAGTACATTTGGGTGAAATTCTGACACTTGGTTCTGATGCTTTTGACCAAATGTCAAAAATTTCCCCAAAATTTTTCAATCTCGCTCGAAATCGTCGCTATACCGACGTTTAGAGAAAAGTGTCGCAATACCGACACTTAGACAAAGTGTCGCAATACCGACACTTAGACAAAGTGTCGCAATACCGACACTTAGACAAAGTGTCGCAATTGAGACGTTTGGAGGAAGATGTCGCAATTGTGACACCATGCCCCAAAGCGTCGCTATTGCGACGGCTACCTCCAAACGTCGCAAGTGCGACACAATGTCTAAGTGTCGCAATTGTGACGTTTGGAGGCATCCGTCGCAATAGCGACTCTTTGGCCATCGTCGGTATAATGAAACTTATATGCGCGCTACATAAAAATGATTTTATTAAAAACTACATTAACGTATCCGTCTCAATAGCGACGCTTTGGCCGCCGTTGGTATAACGACACTTATATGCACGCTACATAAAAATGATTTTATTAAAAACTACATTAACGTCTGATATCATGCGCACATTCACCCTCAGCTCTTGTAGAACAGCATTTGCCCTCAGCTCTTGCAGGACATCATTCGCCCTTAGGATTCGCCCTCAGCTCTTGCAGAACAGCATTCGCCCTCAGCTCTTGCAGAACAACATTCGCCCTCAGCTCTTGCAGAACAGCATTCGCTCTCAGCTCTTGCAGAAAAACATTCGCCCTCATCTCTTGCAGAACAACATTCGCCCTCAGCTCTTGCAGAATAGCATTCGCCCTCAGAATTCGCCCTCAGCTCTTGCAGAACAGCATTCGCCCTCAACTCTTGCAGAACAGCATTTACCCTCAGCATTCGCCCTCAAATCTTGCAGAACAACATTCGTCCTCAGCATTCACCCTCAGCTCTTGCAGAACAGCATTCGCCCTACATTTGCCCTCAGCGTGCGCCCTCAGCTCTTGCAGAACAGCATTCGCCTTCAGCATTCGCCCTCAGCTCTTGCAGAACAAAATTCGCCCTCAGCTCTTGCAGAACAGTATTTTCCCTCAGCATTCGCCCTCAGCTCTTGCAGAACAACATTCGCCCTCAGCTCTTATAGAACAGCATTCGCCCTGAGCTCTTGCAGAACAACATTCGCCCTCAGCTCTTGCAGAACAACATTCGCTCTTAGCTCTTGTAGAATATCATTCGTCCTCAGATCTTGCAGAACAACATTCACCCTCAGCATTCGCCCTCAGCTCTTGCAGAACAGAATTCGCCCTCAGCTCTTGCAAAATGGTAAGTTCTTACTGCAGCCCCTTCCTCCTATAGTAGGGTTGAATCTATTTAGGTTTTTTTGGTCAATTCCATTGGATTTTGTTAGGCTATAGGGTTCTCTCTAGATGTCTTCCAATGTTCTTTCGGATGATTTTCAAAGAGGATGTGTAAGATGTGTTTGTGCTTTCATGAATTTGACTCCACCATTTTCATGAAGTTTAAGCTATGGATTTTAGTTTGACAAACTCATCCATCTCAACACCCAATAACAAATTTCCCTTGGTTTGATCTATATTGAAGGTGAAGTGCAAAGTGGTAGAGAATGGGAGATCGAAAGTCATCAACTTTATCACAAGGGTAGTACTCCAAATCGAAAGTGATGAGCTTTAGTTCTCCAGATTTGGGGATTTTCTGATGACATACCAAAGGTCACATCCATACAACCATATCAAGGTCAATGTTGACATCATTCTCGTATAGATATAGGTTACTGATATATAGTGTTAATATCATCATCACTATCCATGGAAACTGAATGGTTACAAAATATGTGATTTTGGTTGGCTCATTTATAATTATTACCCATTTACAGTAGAGCACAGAAACACTAAATATGGCCCGAGCAGAGCCTTTACAATAGGCAATGGAATTGCAACTGCTTCATCAATAACCAATAGCTCCACTTGAGAAAACTTTTCATAATATTGGGGCTGGATATACTGCAGAGCAAACAATTGTAGTTATCATTCGTGCTCCAATATATTAATATACTTTTTACATTGAACTTAAGAAAGGGAAACAAGCAAATGCTAGCCATCATACAATGCTTTGACATAAGAGTTTTGAGTGACATACTTGAAAAAAATAACTCATCCATTGATATTTATAATCATTTGAGTTATTCAAGTTAAACACAATGTCAAGAATCAAGATTCAATTCCCTCTATTATCTTCATCACCCAATACAAGATTTAAATTTTTCCCAAAGAAACACTTATTAAATTGGCAGCCATTATTTCTCCCTGCTTTAAAAACCCTACATTTAAATGAAAACAAGCATTGCATTTCAACTACAAAAATATATTAGTGTTCAAGTGTACATGTGTGCATCACTTGTGTAGGGTATTCCTTTTCCACTTTCACATTATCCAAGAATGTGTGCGGTATAGTTCATATTTTTTGTGATTTAGATTATCTTGAAAAAGGAAAGGTAAATTATTTCCCATGGAAAAAGAAGGTTTTCCCTTTTTACTACTGGAAGTGGTACAACAAAGTTCCATTTCTACCCGAAACTCCTATGAAACAGGAACCAAATAAAGGCCATGTCCTCAATGGACATCATTTGGCTTTGAAAATGGCCATTGCACCATGTTGTTTCTTATATTACATCACGATAGTTTCTTAGGTCATTTCTTGTTTCTTGAGATGAAAAACAACCAAAGAAATCGTGAAGATCCTTTCAAGAAATAAATGACCATTTCTCAATCATATCTCAACTATTTTTTATTTTATTCGGTGGTTGCTTACTTTGAGAGAAATTTGACACTTTTATAAGGAATATAACATAAAAACACAAAATGGGAAGGAATTGATGAGGTAGATGTCCTTTAGTTGTTGTCAATTAAGAATTGATAATACACTATGCATGTTCTGTACTACAAACTAGATTCCTTCCTGGAGTTAGGACACAGAGTATTGAATCAAAGTTGTAGTTTCTAACTTCTTGTATTGGTTCATCAATCTTGAAATTCGGACATTGCATGTCTTCATTGCTTCATGTTTGAATAATTTGCATCATATCGTACAATAGGAAATTAGGAATTATGATTATTATTACTTTATGGATATGTTAAGTTACTTTTAAGTTTGCATGGTTTAGTGTGAAATTATTCTAGTGTGCCCCTAGGCCCAGGTGAAGGAATGCCAAGGACTGAGAACCGTAGTTTTTAAATGGTATTGTTTCTTATACCCAAAAACTCCTCAACATCACTTCTTATTAGTTCTTAACAATAGTGTTGTAAACAATTTGAGAATTGATATAGCAAAATCTCGCACTTCTCAAGATAAAGTCCTAAAGCTAAAGTGTGATACCATGTGTAATTCAATAGCCCCATTTTCACCTCACCAACCTCTTTTCACTTCGGGCTAGCTCTCCTCCAACTCAAGGGGGGTTCTCCCTAGTAGATGTTAGGGATCTAATGGTCCAACCAAACCAATTCAAGAGCCCCCTAACTCTCTATGTTTACTACTATCAATCAAAATATTTAACAATAGGGTCAGACATGCATCCTGAAGATAAAATTGCCAGGGTATTTTTGGGTAATTTCAAAGGGAAAGTCCCCAAACACATATAATCAAGGAATTGTAACGTGATTTCAAACATTAAATATCAACAAAATCGTTTAAAGGATATTGAAAGGAAAAAGGTGATGGAAGATAGAAAGTGCCTTACTTAAATGCTCTAAGGATTTTTCAATAGTTGCTCCAAAAGCTTCACTTCAAGGCCCTTCAAGATCGTCTCCAACAATGCTATACCATCAACTTCAACAATGTTGCTCCAAAAAATTCCTCAAGGTCTTCACAACAAGTTTACTAGAAGTTGCTCCAACAATATATTCAATAAGGTCTTCATTGTCAACTCGTCTCTTGTTTGGGTGCCTTAATGTGCAATGACATGTTTCCAGGACTGAATTCAATGCAAGGCATATTTGAAACTCTAACTCTATCTTTCGGTGTCTTATTAGAAATTATTTCAGTTTTATTTTTGTGTTTTCAAGTTATATAATGTTTTCAAGTTTTTACATTTATAATTTTATTGCAATGTGGCAAACTGATCAGGGCAGTATAGGAACAAACTTGAGACGGGATGATCACGGAAAGAGGCTAGCGGAAGAACATGTAAAGTGCCAGCATTGCTCTATCTTCAAGTATTTTAGTTATTTACAAAATTGAAATAATATTAATTTTTTTCAAATATGCAGACACCTAGCCATGGTACGCCTGATGATTCCCTCTTTGAGGAAGAGCTTTCTTCATCCCTATCTCCAGCGCTCTTGTTGCGAAATAAGGCACGAGATGCAAGGTCAAAATTTAATACTTTGATAGACACGCCTCAAACACCTGAAACAGAAGAGAGGATAAAAAAACTTATGACCCAGCTAGAAACATATCAGGTAATAATAAAAAATCAAAAGGATATTTTTTTTGTTCTGCATGAGATGAATTGTGATAATTTGATTTTTAATTTTTACATTGACTTAACTAACAAAAATTTCTTTTTTATGTAGCATTTTCTAGCACTTGCTGAACCCAGTGTTGGTGGTAGTGGGACACAAGGGAAAGAGATTTCCCAGAAACCCTCTTGTACACCTTCTACTCCTTTAGGTGCCAGCCAAGAAACACACCCTGCCCAAGTAGACACCCAGCCAACCGCTGAACGTGTTGGCAGTGATGAGGCTGATATGGCCAACTACATTATTGCATTTCCTGGAGCTACACGTGTCAGCTCCATAGGGACCATTAATGGCATGCTGTTGGTGAACAATGAAGGTGTCCCTATAAAGCACATAAAACTCCCAGGTAAATTTTAATATTTTAACTATTTCATGTACTCTATCTAAAACATATTTATCATGATTTTTATTTTTAAATTAATGATAATATATTTTTTTTCTGTGTAGGAAACAATGAGTTCTACAGGTTTTTGGAGAGCCATGCATTGGTAATTTTTAGCCCAACCATACGCACAAGGTGGAATTCCCAGAATTCCAACATGAAAAAAGAACTTCTAGATTATCTAGAAGCCCTTTTTGGGGTCAGCACATTTGACAGAACAGCGATGGCTCGAGTAGTCGGAAAATATTTGAAATATACCAGGGACACCTATAGGACGCAATTGCAATTTCACCCTAGATACGAGTGTCCTCTCACAGTTCTAGAGAGTGAGTGGAAAGCACTCATCCATGACGGAAAAGAGAAATGGGAAAAGAATGAAGGAAAAATGCCAATTGCACCCGCAAGGTAAATTACAACTTTAATTCAATAGCTTTAATTTTCTCTATGTCTAAAATAAAAGTGTGCTACGTCATATCTGACTTCAATATTTTGATGCTAGGTTGCCTGACACCTCGAAGGCAACCAAATCTGGGATTGAAAAAAAGGGCCATCACAAGCTAGGCCAGGGCGGCTACTTGAAATTAGCCGCAAGAATTGTAATTAAGTAGCTAAACATCTTATAATTAATTGTATTGCCTTCCAACGTTTTTGTAATCCTATCAAATATGATTAAAAATACATAATCATATGTAATGTAGGGTGATGACTTCGGAATAGAAACTACAGAGGAAGATAAAAATATCGCTTTCCATTTCTGCTATCAAGCCGTAGTTTAACGTCGTAGAAGCTTGGGGCAGGTCCCAAGATCCAGAATGCTTGATAAGGTAAAAAATTAACCTTTCAATATGTTTGTTTTCGTCTATAAATTTTATGTCTAACAAATTTGTTTAAATCATGGGAGCAACACTATCAACGAGGCAAATAACCCAGTTTTAGAGCCAGATGTAGATGATCCTCATGTGCAACCTGATCATTGTAGTGGGGACCAGGCCGACAATGCTACTATCAGTGAGGGTCGTGACGGTAATTAATTTCCACTTATAATTTTTTCTAATTATACCTTGATGGTTGTCCTTATAATTTTTTTTGTTTAAATGACAGATAATGTTTCCCTTGAGGATCTTACCACCAGAGAGGAAGACAGGGCAACAGTCCCAATGGCGACAACTGGTGCACCAGGTAAATAATCTCATTGCAATTTTTTTTATTAATATTACCGAACTAGTTCAATGATATTTAAAAACTGACGATTAAAATTTAATATTATCTATTTTTGTAGGCGATGCCCCGTCACTGGATGAGACCAGACATCGTGACTACGCAACTAGGTCAGCAGTGCAGGTCGAAGGCACGAAACAGGAGCGGAGCATGATGATATTGATGATGTAATTCGGAGCTTTAGAAATAGGAAGAAGAAAAAGAAATTTTGATAATGTAAAATATTGTATTATTATAAGACAAACGTTACCATACTTGGAACGTTCTTTGCGTTATATAAAAAACTCATTTATCATACTATTTTTATGTCAAGCATTAATTTCAATGTTTCCTTGCATACTTTTTGTTGAATTTTTTTATTATTAGTTATTGAATATTTTTTTTTATGCTCATGAAAGTAAAAAATGAAATATAGATTGGGTATTGGGGAATTGAGAGTGATGTGAGGGGGGGGGGCATAAGAGCTTCCACCTTCACTTGGTTGGCCCTGTTTAGTAACGAATAATTTATTGGAGCGATTTAATCTTGGAGAAAACCTCCATCGATCCAGCGTAGCAACAAAAAAGTCACTGTTGACTTAGTTGCTACTCTTTCAGATTGTAGGAGGCTTGTTCCAAGTTCATGCGACTCCAATAAATTGTTCTTGAAATGAAGATGAGGTTATTCAGGTATGTTTTTACATTTTCAACATATGTTCTAACATTATCATATGAATGCATCTTAGAGTAAAAAATACTACATCAATTACTTGTATTTATTGTATATATAATGATGGATTTTGATTGACTTGGCAATGCAGGTACAAATCCTCTTGCATCATGAGCAATACAACTTGTCAACCAGGGTCATGTCTAGGATATTTTTGCTTGTGTTCTTGATCAGGTTCGTAATGTCACATTTTGTAAGTTCCTTTACAGTTCATAATTCAATATTAAGCTTGTTCATGATTATTATCTAGGTTTTTTGTATGTGTTTTTTCATCTATTTGATTGTAAGCAACTCTGCATGTTTCCTATTGTTCACTATGATTTCTCCCATTACCACTCCCGGGATGAATCCGACTTTATTTTTACATAGGTTACTTTATTGTTACTATGATTTCTCCATTTACGATTTCATAGGTTACATCATGTAAAGTTGTCAATCTCAGGTTGGTGATGAGCTTTAGTTCTCCAGATTTGGGGCTTTTCTGATATTTTCTCCCTCATGTCATTCCTGCATCACCTCGTTGTTTGGGCATGCCAATTGTCTACCACTTGTACCAATTGGCACATGTCAATCTTTGAGTGGTGCCACATTTCACCTATTTTCGGCCCACTTGACCACCTGAAAAACTCAAATCCACACACCGTGTGTCTTTATCATGGAGTGCCACATGTCCTAGATATTTAGGCCAATAGGCCTTCTGTTATGACAGAGATCAATTTTTTTTCGTCAACACTTCTTATCTAGGCATGACACTTGTTACTTGTTTAATCTGACGGTCACAGTCTCTCGGGTTACCTTCTAGGTTTGATATACCACTAGTTTCTAGTATATTTCCATGGAATCGGTCTGAAAATACCAGCAATAATCCACACACCTACAACCATCGACAGACCTTCCATTTTAGTAGCTTCATTTCCGCAACTGCCAATACACCTGCCGTTTTAGTTGCTGCATTTCGGCAACTGCCAATACCCCTGCCGTTTCATTCTCCTGGACTCTGTGTATGCATATTTTTCATATAATTTTATCACGAAGTTGGCTGCAGTGCTTTGACTTGCCTTTGATATTTTTTTAGGTTAGAAGACATTTCAGGCTAGAGCTATTGAATATACTTGATGAGATAGTTGTATTTGATCCTCTTTCTCGTGATGAGCTCAGAAAATTTGCTAGTCTACATATGAAAGATGTAGCGATTCATCTTGCAGAGAGAGGTGTTGCTTTAGGGGTTATAGATGCTGCTCTGGATCTTGTTCTTCAGGAAGCCTATGATCCTGTAAGTAATCACTTTGTTTTTCTTTCTTTCTTATTCAGATTCTATCTTGCCGAGGAATGTGCCCGTTATGGTTTGTTATTAGACCGTTGTCAATTTCATCACCGTCCCTCATAATATGTTTGATTGTGTTTATAAATAATAAACAATTCTTACACCAAACAATAAACAATTAACTGTACTATGAGTAATATGATATCTTGAAATAATTCTCATTATAATTTCATAACCTCTGCTCTCACTTGGTGGTGTCTATATCACTAAGTGTGTCTTCTTTAAAATTATAGTTACATCAGAAAATGAACAATCAACTGCACTGTGAGTGATATCTTGTAATAATTCTTATTATAATTTCCTAACCTCTACTCTCACTAGGTGTCTATATCACTAGGTGTATCTATTTTAAAATTATAGTTTCAATGGTAGATAAATTGTTATCTTAAAATTATATCTTTGATGGTGATACCTTGTGATTGATAATGCAGTTTGAAGCAGCTTTGGCTTTGACTAATATAGTCTCAGGAACCTCTGAGAATACAAAGGTTGTGATTGATTACGAGGCACTGCCTATATTTGTGGAACTTCTTACCTCTAGGAATGATAATGTTCGAGAACAGGTAGCACGTTTATTTTAGAGGCATAAAATTATTCTTCCCAACTATCTTTATATGTCTGTAATTTTGGAATTTGATTTAAAAAACTAGTACCCAACTTTGAGTTCAACTGGTGTTCGTGTAAGGCTATTTGAGCTTTGGGAAATATTTCTGGAGACTCTGTAACATTTAGGGATCTTGCCCCTACGATCATGGAACTACGAGGTAGGTTTTCCCAGGTTAGTAATCATACATAATTTCAATGATAAAGTACTGCATAGGCTGTCAAATTTTGTGTTGATATAAACCCAACACTAACCATATGACAGGTAAGAAGAATCATTTCTGCCTCTTCTTCTTGGATTTCCATGGAATCATATAATGGATTTTATATGGATGCTGGGTGCTGGTGAATTTGGACGTAATATGGACCTAAGCGCGTGTTCATTACAATGACTCTGTCATCAGGTTTTAGAAAATGCTCAGAAATTTGGGTTTCACAAGGGGATTACCCTTGCTTACAATTATCTATTATCAATCACATTCAAAAAAAGTCTTTCGTAGCATTGCTGAGCTCTTTGTAGGTGAATTTCCGAGGCAATTTCACAATATCTGAACTAAATTTGTCTGTCCTTTTCAATACTCTGTGCTTGTAACAGAACCAAACAAACAATCTAGTGGCCAATGCAACAACAACAACACCTCCTGTTGCAATGCCTGCAATTCACCCTCTCTGCACGCATGAATGACTATGGCACCCTCTTTTGGCAGGTTTTTACGGAAATTTGTGGAAAGTCTTCAGTTTCGTTTGGGATACGTGGAATTCAGCAACATCCAAATAATGTATCAAATTCCTTTATAATAATATTTGTTGAGAGCAGCAAGTTCATTGAAACCTATTGGACTCATCACCCCCAAATAGCCTCCAGGGCTACCTAGAGTGTGATCATCTTTGTTTCTGAGTATATTTTTATTTTTTCAGTGAGATTTTAGGGTTTCTCTAACATAGCTTCATAAATATGATTTAGTGCCTGCTTGAATATCGTCACATAATACTCATGGTTTGGATTGATGAGCATGCTCTGAATGGTTCGTTGATTCATAAGAACCAACCATATAGTCATCTTGAGATATTTCAGAAGTTTTCTTGGGTTTCCTTTTTCATTGTTTCTAGTGGGTGGGATGGTGTGGGGTGATCCATCAATACTGGTGCTATTGTAGTAGGGAATTTTTTTTTGGGGATATAAAGGAGAATTTGATGTAGATATCCCATTAGATGCATTCATAGATGGGCACGAGAGGTCAAGAATTTAAATTAAAAATATGCAACCTCTAGCATGGCAACCTGAAGGCCGCGAGAGACACTGGTTAAAGATTGTTTTGTGCTGGCCTTAATATAGTCGTGATTTCTTTCTATTATCTTAATGCAAATATATAGTACGGTCTCATTAAAATGAGGATTGTGGTTGTATTTATCTTTGGTTGTTTCTCTCTTAATTCTCCAGAAGTTGCCAAAAGTTGCGATAGTTGTTTAGTTTGCCTGTTACAACTTAAAAGTGGTTTTTAGCAATGGGAGTCATGTTTTTTAAGGTTCATACTAATATGAAGATCTTGTAATTCTATATTCAGGATAAGAGAAGATGGCCTCTACTTTGGGCAGTATGAAAACAATTGCCACATCTACCTCATTGGGTAACAATGGAAAGGGGAAGAAGTTGGGTGCAATGTTTGATAATTATGGCAGGCAATTGTCTTCTCTTTCAGTTTTCACCCATTTCCTTTAATTGCTCCAGCAGAAGAGGGACTCTCAAATTACGCGATAGAGAGAAGGTAGTTAATACAAGAGCTATGGAAAAGGAGTTGTACTTCAACATGGATGGCTCAGTGACAAAAAAATTGCAAGTCAGAGAAAAAATTATGTTTAAAGGAAGGTCACCTGCACGTGAAATTTCACTGCGGTGGATCTTTCCTTGTCCACTTATATTCGATTTTAATGTGTTA
Source organism: Pinus albicaulis (assembly GCA_034641835.2). Lineage (NCBI taxonomy): Eukaryota > Viridiplantae > Streptophyta > Pinopsida > Pinales > Pinaceae > Pinus > Pinus albicaulis. The sequence continues at coordinate 83,596,806 of CM076582.1, forward strand.
TTTTAATTTTTCATGGAGGGTTGTTTTGGAAAATGGTCTGGCATTCAATTGCACACTTCCTGAAAGCATTGTCAATTTGTCTTACAAGCGGTGTGAACAAACTTTCTGATCTTGTTGGAGTCACCCTTGGGGCGAAGGGAAAAATGTTGTCTTGGAGAGCAAGCATGGTTCTCTGAAAATATTTAATGATGGTGTGATAGTAGCTAAGGAGGTAATTTGTAGATGTGTTCTCTGGTTTTCTTTTTAATGTTGTATTATTTCCCCCTCTTAAATGTCTTAGATTTGGTAGGCATAATTTGAAAACTGAAAGGTGAAAGGAAACACATTTGTTACCCAGTGGTCTACTTCGCCTATGGACTAGCCACATTAGAGTAATGCATAAAGCTTTTCACAACAATAAAAGGAAAGGGTTATGGCTGAGTCAAATTTTATTGTTATTGACAGTGTAATGAAATGTATCTCAATGCTCTGGTTTTGGCCTTTTTATTGGTTGAATTAGAGGACCCAGTTGAAAATATTGGGGCCAAGTTGGTAAGGCAAGCTGCGGAAAAGACAAATGATTTAGCTGGGGATGGAACCACAACATTTGTTGTTCTTGCACAAGGTTTAATAAGTGAGGGTGTAAAGGTAACTTTTTGTCGATAGTACTGGATTAAGATTATCTATTCATTTTTGTAGGGTCTTATGGTGTTTGGTTTTTTAGTTTTGGGTTGGGCTTATTGAGTCTAAGATAGTTTTTGAGTGAAAAAATTGCTATCAGGTATTAAAAATTTTTGGTTCTTTTGTCAAAATTTATGAGCTTGTTAGGAAATACAAAGCTGACAATGGTTGTATCTTAAATTTGTGGAAAATAATTTGAAATGAAACCTTTTTGTTTAGGTTGTTGCAGCAGGTGCAAACCCCATTCAAATTACTAAGGGCATTGACAAGACAATAAAGGCCCTTGTTTCGGAACTCAAAATTTTGTCAAAGGAGGTAAACGCTTGCCTTTTGAGTAGGCTGGTTTTCCTTTTTGCTGATGGTTTGGTGTGTCTAATTGAATTAGTTGCCTAAGGTATTTTTGGTTGCAAACTCCTTTTCATTTTTCATACAGTATTGGCCTTGTGGAATACATTTGATTGTGTGGTATTGTTAGATCTACAACATTTGTAGTTGTTTAGTCTTATGGCCGAGGTGCACTTTTATTATGGAAATAGTTGATGCAATATTGTCATTTAATCCTTACTGCAGGGTAGCATGTTGAGAAGTTTCTTGTGAAAAATTTGGTATTCAAAATGACACTTGATCCTATATAGCATCATGTACTTGACTTCAAAATTCATATTCAAAGTGTGCCAGACAATTCTTGCAAAATTTCAAATATTTATGTTGTTTTAAACCATTATCTTTTTCATGTATTGGATGCGGAAAATGTGAAAAAGACTTTGGTATGAAACCAACTGGTGAATAATTTCCAACAAAACAACCACTTCCAAGACATGATTTAGAAGTAGAACATATGTACTTATGAAGCATAGAAATATATCCTTGATGCATTGTCAATGTTTGGCTGGGGTTATTTTTGGAGAAAATAACTCCTTATTCCTAGAATAGTGATCTTCAATACAAGTAAATGCCAAAGAAGAGAGATCATCGTGTGACATAAACCTATTAACAAAAGTGAGCAGGGAATGATTATTAATTATGGCATACTAAGTTGTCAGTGATTTTGACTATTTGTCTTTAACATGTAAAAATGTTAAATTCCAAACTTACATCATCATGGTTTGGCATCATGAGCTTGAATAATTGTCCACCATGCTCATAATTTCATTTTTGTATTCATATCTATAAACAACATTTCAAATAATAATAAAAAAGTTCTATAAGAAAAATCCAGACCTCCATGTTGCTGCTCCTTGTGAGACAAAGTCAAAATTGCATTACACAATCTAACACATAAGAATCTCCTATATCCCGGTGGTATGTATCCAAATTCTTATAATAGTGTCTTCAAGACTTATGTTGACATTTCCAATGAGATATTTAAGCAATGAAAGATGGAGCCTTCTCCATTGTTTTATATGTAACAGTCTTTTATTAATATAAAGATTGATGGTTTTGTCTTTTTGAAAATGAAATGTAAAAATAATTTATTGTGGTCAATTGAAAAGTTTTTTTTTAAAGCTTTTCATTATGGAAGGGTGACATAGATATATGCCATTCTAATTGAAATTTGGACCTGCCTTCAAATTTGATCACTTTGTGGGACCTTAAAAAACAATAAAACTATTCTGCCTCACGTTATATAAAACATATAACAAAACCTTTGTCAAAACTTCAAACGAACCCTTTAGCCATGGAGCTCGCCGGACTTCAAATGGTGATAAACCATAATTCAAACCAAATTCACGTTCCAAAATAGCCTGCTGACGTCGAGTAATTTTTTGACGCGAAAACCAAATGAATTCCACCCTAATATTTTTCGGGTCCGAATTTGGGCTGGCGTTTGGAGAGAGAGTTGTGACGCGAATTTCTTATCAAATTCGCCCTAATCTTTTTCGGGTCTGGATTTCCACTGTGCGAGCGGCCCAAACAAAGATCTGATCCAATCAATTTCTGCCACGTGTCCTCAATAAAAAATTTCCCTGTTCCTGGATGCGGGTGCATTCGATGTCATTTAAGGCGATGGGACATGGATGTGGCGGTTTCATATCAATCACATTAAGTTTTAACGCTGTTCAATCAGTTGATATTTAAGTTCCAAGGTTTTCACATCAAATCACATTAAGTTTTAACGTTGTTCAAGATCAAACCTCCACTCATGTTAACGATTCCGCATGCTCCAATATGATCCGGCCTTCGGCTCTCATCAATGAGAGATTAATTATGACGGGCATTCTTCGATGCCATCGCAGTTGGGTTAGTAAAATGGCATTTCGCTATGGTTTTTCAGATGAGCCGCAACCTTTGAATTGCAGATGCTCTCCGGTTGTTAGGTTACACTGCCTGTTCACTGTGACGAGAAGGAGAAGTGGCCAGCTGAACTGCTGCTTAGACCTTGGTGCAAATCTGCATTTCTCTCGGTCTTGTCTGTGTCTGTCTTCCTCGGTTTCTTGGAATCCTGCTTCTCCGTCTCATCTTGTGCCGACTGCTGAGACTACACCCATGCCTCACCTGCGTTAAAGGATGCGTTGCTGCAGGGGGAGAACTAGAGGTCAACCCTTGCGCCCTCCCTCCATCCCCTCAACCGAGTCGTCTTCTGGCTAGTCCAGTGATTATTATGCATGTCGCTATCCAAACACTAGAAGTGGGCAGGGTCGGGTTCTAGGATCTGGCCACCGTATGGGCTCCCCTGCTCCTCATTTCCCCACCACTTCACCTTCTCCCACGATGCGCACTACGCTTTTTTCCTTTAATTTCTCTCTGAACTGCCCACGAATCACAACTTCAATCACCATGGTTTTCCGTGAGGAGGCCCAAGTGGAGGAACAATGCACCCGTCCGGCGGGTCTGAGCTCAGAAAAAGCCAGCCAACATTTGGGCCTTCAGGAGGGAGCGGTGGCGTGAATGTGGAGATAGCACCTGGTGATCCTCGACCTTCCGAAGGATGGTGCCGAATTGTCGAGGAACCACTGGAGGAGTAGTTTGGTTACTTTGGTTTTCTTGCTTCGCGGCCCACTTAATTGGACATGTTTTAGATTATATTACTGTGCTGGACCTCTGTAATATTTTTGAATTCTGTAAACGTCCAAGACTAGTTTCCCCGTATGAGGGCAGTCTTTTTTTTATATTTTTTGATGAAAAATTTTCCATAAGTCTGGGCAATGTTTTTGACTTCGGTCATGCTGTAATTTTATTCCCACTGTTAATAGATTAAATTTACTTAGAAAAAAAAAAT